>JAPYZD010005023.1:0-14253 GCA_030522725.1 Ichneumoninae sp. B BG-2022a | reverse complement strand
ATGTTATTCGTTTCCTTTATGTTAAAATTTGTTTAAAATCTTAATTTTCAAGTATTAGATAAAATTCTGAAAAAATTCATACGTATTCAGAAAAATTAAATCATTTTCGTAATAAAAAAAATTTGGTTGCCAGGTAATTTGTTGCACAATTTTTTTTCCCGTAATTTGTTGTGAACATTCTGAAATTATTATTATGCATAAACAATCTTTTCAGCACCTTTTATATGTTAGCATTTTTTCAGATTTTTTCCTCATCGAGAAGTGTTTGTAATCTTTGTCTTTTTTCTCTCGAACTTAGGCGACGTCAGTTATTGTGCTAGTACTACCTTAAGTGTACGAACATTTTTACCGTGCAGCGCCGCGCTCGACGGAAGGACATTTGTGCTGACCCAGCGCCTACGAGAGAACCGAGGATTTTTCACTTTCCATTAAACTCTATATTCGAATAAAATTGGCGATACGCGGTACGCTCGTAAAACCCGTAAAGCCGGGGTAAAGCCTTCTGCACATTGATTTGGAATAGTTTCTCATTACACCCAAGACGCGATACTCTCGTGGCACGAAGAAAATTTAACAGTCGATGCAACGAGGATAAGATAAATTTTTATTTATTTATATTTTGTTGCGTTAACCGCCCGGGGAATTCGTTCCGCGGTCGTTGCGCGCAGTGGTCGTTAGTTCCTGAATGATTATAACGGCCCCGAGCCATTGATCCGTTTCGATAAGACGCCTTGTAACAGCAGTTCTCCGCAATAAATTGTACGGTACGCCGCTCTGGAACATGTGTGGCTTGTTAAATAACACCGTGGCAAATTGCGCAGCCGGCGAGACTCCGTGAAAATTCTATACTACTTCCGAGCGCTAAAAGCGAGAAACAATTTCCTGCGTAACTGAACAACCTGCGAGCCGCCCCAATTGGATTACAGGTACGTTCGTTTTTTTTTCGTCTCTTTTTTTTATTTTCAGAACTCCTATCGTAACAAGATTCGGAGAGAACGAAGGGAGATTATTCATAGATTTGTTATTGATTAAAATGAGATAAAAATTGATAATAAAAAATTCATAAAAATGACACTTGAAATATCGATTTAAATACTCGAGAGTAGTTTTTTTCTCAGCGTTTATAGTCGGTAAGGCCTTGTTCTTTGGATAAGAAACTCCGCGGAATGAGTTCAGGGATTTTTTTTATATATCCGAAAAAGGATCCAAGGAGCAATTAATCAATTCCGTCGAGCTGCAAATGTTCGCGATATGAGTCAGCGCGATTCCTAGCATTTTTCCTTGCGTCTTGTCGTTCATGTCATCCCATAAGAAAACTTTTTTAAAAAATCCTTATACACAAATTCGTTCGTCTGTCTGTGATCGAGCAATGATATTTTTTTTAATAGCCAAAAAAAAAGTTGGGCCGATCACATTTGGCTGTAACCTTTAATGGCCTCGTATGCAGTCACGTACTTCAAAGTGTCAAACATTGCTGAAAGTTTTCACCCTTCTTTTTACTTCCTAAAGATTTACACTAAAGTCCTAATTTTTTTTTTATATACCGGACGATGGTAAGTTCATATGTGAAAAAAAATCCGTGACTTCTTTTTTCGGTTACTCAGAGTGGCATAACTGCATAAACAGACTGCGTCCATGCGATGTGTTTTTTGTTAAGAGTCCATGCGCCTCTTCGGACAATTCAACCTTGTTTGTCATCGAGCAACATTTTTTATTTTATTTTTTTTGTAAAAGTGACAAAAAAAAAAAATGTCGTTCGGATCGTATTTGACTTTGTGACGTTTAACGGACTCGTATGCAGTCACGTTCCTCAAAGCGTTGAAACATTGCTGAAAGTTTCAATATATCGCGTTTTCAAATTTCAATATATATTCAAGTTTTCATGTGAAAGTTTTCAATATTTCAATATATATTCAATCTCTTTTTTTACTTCTTAAAGATTTAAACTAGCGTCGTAATTTTGTTGAAATACCGAACCATCGTAAGGTCGTATACGAAAAAAAAATCCGTGACTTCTTTTTTCGGTTACTCAGAGTGGCGTAACTGCATAAACAGACTGCGTCCAGGCGATGTTTTTTTTTTATTAAGAGTCCATGCGCCTCTCCGGACAATTCAACTGTGACGACGACGACGAGAGCGACGAGCGATGGTGTATTATATAGCTCTGTTTCACATAGAAAAAGAGAGAACGGGGTCACGGTGACGCAAGGTTGCGCCCACCTTTTTATGCCGTGAGGGACTGTTGTTGACTGCGAACGACTCGTGTTTCACGCGGACGTGTTAATTTAAGTCTCGCTCTATAAATACAAGAATCTCTGTGCGTTAACTTTGTTTCTCGCATCTAGCGGTGAATAGTCGGTTTTTTGTTGTTTTTTTTCCCCCTCAACAAAACCGTAGCCGTACCGTCTCGGCGAGATGAGCGAGATAATTAACTGATCACGGTTAATTAATTAAAAGATACTCGAGCGATAAAGAGATCGCTCGAAAACGTTAACACTAAAATTAATAAGGAGAAGGAACAAAAAAAAAAAATGAAAGTGGACAGAAACTTACCTCGAACACACCTGATGTAGTTGTTAAATTCCTTCTGCAACCTGTTTGCGGAATTTTGTTGTCTCGTGAAATTCTGCAGGTGCTCGTCGAATATGTCGTCAGCAGTTCTGTCGACCTTGCCAAGGTTCTGAAGGAACTGCAACCAGAACGAAATGAATAATTATTTAATGATCGTTTAAAGTAGTTTTTAATTTCTTTTTGTAATAAAAAAATGTTAATTGCTTTTTTAATGTTTGATTTTTTTTTCTCGGTA
Source organism: Ichneumoninae sp. B BG-2022a (assembly GCA_030522725.1). Classification (NCBI taxonomy): domain Eukaryota; kingdom Metazoa; phylum Arthropoda; class Insecta; order Hymenoptera; family Ichneumonidae; species Ichneumoninae sp. B BG-2022a. Next base: position 11,447 of record JAPYZD010005023.1, on the reverse strand, counting down.
GGGTTTATTTTTGGGAATATTGGTTTTTCTGAAGGAGCAGTCATTACGCAACGGCCGGAGTGAAGGAACAAATTCGGCGAGCCCTGAAACCTTGGAGGTGTTCGCGTGGGTGTTCCGATGAGATTCCGAACTGTGTTTAGCGCGTGGGCAACGACGGCAGCCGCATACTCCTCGCCATCGTTGTCGCCGTCGTCGTCGTCTTCGTATCGCCTTATAAGCACTGCTACGTTTCACTCGTGCGTTGCGTTATGCGGGCGAAAGGAATCACGAAGCGTACGCACGAACGTTTGGCAAATTAAAGAGTAAAGTAATATACTGCTTAGGATGGGTTTATGTTACAAAGGTTATATGGCTGATTAGCAGCTATTGCCAATCACCCTTGGGCCTTTAGATAAATCCATAAAATTAAATTCAAGAACCTTTCGAGTACTTTATTTATTTTTTTTATTACCGGCCTTAAATTATTCTTGACTGCTGATGAATAATTACAGTTAAAACAATATTTGACGTTTTTGGTATTCCGTGCAAAAGTTTGTGAAATAAATGGATGTGGGAACGAGAGAGTTAAAAATAAATAAATAAAAAGTTCCGATTCTTCTGATCGATAAAGTTGTGTTCTATGTTTTATCGATCATTATTTACGTCCGGCGTGATTCTATAAACGGTACAGGGATTAGCAGCTATTACCAATGACCCGCTGGACTTTAGGACATCCATCGAATTAAATTCAAGAACCTTTCGAGTACTTTATTTATTTTTTCATTACCGGCCTCAAATTATTATTGGCTGTTGATACGTAATTACAGTTAAAACAATATTTGGCGTTTTTGGTATAACGTGCAAAAGTTTGTGAAATAAATTTTCACCAGAAATGGATGTAGCAACTAAAAATAAATAAAAGTAAAAAATCAATAAATAAAAGTTACGATTCTATCTAATCGATAAAGTTGTGTTCTGTTTCTTTATCGTTCATGATTTTCCGTCTGCTATGATTCGCGGACAATTAACTGTAATGAGTGGACAGAAATTGGACCGTTTATCTCCATCCGCGGTATCTCGATCGTAACACTCGAGTTCTCCGCAGAACTTGGATAAAGTTTTAATGTGCCTTCATTGTTGCCGGCTTGCGTTAAATTACCGAAAAAAAGAAAAATAGAAAACTATAATAAAAAATGTTTATATAAATGAGGCTGAAGTTGCTGCGTTGTGCACCGCGGGCGTTTGGCCTTTCTCCTTTTGCAGAGTCGTCGAAAGGAAATCGGTGTGGCCGAGGCACCCGAGCGATTCGTCGCGACGGGTCGTTGCACCGGGAAATTTTTAACATCGGGAAAAATGCCAGAAATTTTCGCGATCTCCTCGCTCGGCCGTTGTGCAATCGACGATTTGCCGGGTTCAATCGCGGAACCCGGCTTGTTCGCGTGCGACCGTAGTTTTCTCGATTTGTCGTCCCGCGACTAATTCGAGAAATTCGCGTTCGCTTTCCCAGGAATTTTTTTTTTTTCGTTTCCTATCTTCGATGAATTTTGGGTGGCTGCCCATCGTCTATTAAATAATCGACGAACGCGTGCGAGAATGTCTGTTTCGACAAAAAAATTAATTAAAAAAAAAATTGTTTTGAATATAATAACGGGCTTTTGAGGTATCGGGCACGAACAGTTACGCAAGCACGATCCCCGAGTCGAGACGCTCTTTACGGATCGGTGATTCGCGATCCGACGGAGAGAAACTCCGAGGGGTGCAGCAGCCGCAACCTTCTGCGATTTTTGCCAAGCCCGTTATTCCTCATTCTCTATCGGGGATTTAAAAGATGTTCATCGTTCTTTATTGGTATTAAAAAAAATTATGTATTACTAATTTTTGGTATTTCTTTATTACTTATAATTTATTATCTGCCAATTAAATTTTCCCAGTCAGGGTCCCCGTAAAAAACCTTCTGCGATTTGTCACAAGCCCGTTTCTCATTCTCTAGCGGGGGTTTAAAAAATGTTCATCGTTCATTATTAGTATGTAAAAAAAATATGTACTATTAATTTTTTTCTGCGTTATTAATCGTTGACAATTTATAATTTAGTAATAGTAGTAATGAATTTATTAACGGTACATAACATGGCACAGTTTTTGAAACACAACAGACTTAAATCACATATACGTTGTCACTTGGCCATCGACCGAAGTCTTTCAGCCACGATTTTTCACCTCTTTACAAAAAAAAAATAATGGTTAATATTGTTTTAAGTATTGGTACTTAAAATGAAAAAAGTCAGTTTATTTTTTCGTTACTCATTCATTCGAGTTGCTGGTAAGTTGTGCGTGTTGGGTGTTTGAATTTATGTATTGCGATCGATGTGGGTTGTATGCATGACGGTTTGATATTTTCTGTTTTAAATATTATATTATTGATTATTTTATATGCATAATGGTTTCCTTGGTAATTTATCTGGGTCTCGTTCTTCTGAATGTAATTCCCGTAGCTTCGTATAGCAAACTATTGCGAGGGTTGCGAAGCGGACTATCGGAATGGCTTTATAATTTATTATTTGTCAATTGGCGTTTCCCGGTCAGGGTTCCAGCGCGACATTGGATATGCGCAAGACCTTCTTTGCGGAGTAAAAAAAATAAGGTTGTACAAAATGGAAGGAGGAAATTAAGAGAAACATCAGGGAGAAGTAAGATCTATGACATTAACTAATGTTCGATAAATGCCTTGAAAGGCCAACCTCCGGGCCGTTTTAACCGTTCGATATTGCAGTGGTCTCCGCACCGCCTGAGCGAGTTAATTTTCCTCTCGAATTTCCTTTGCACGCTCGACTGTGCAAGAGGAGTCGTGTGTAACGAGGACGACGCGCCAGCACGCGATAAATCACAGCGCCGCAGAGAGCACCACCGGCAGCCACCGTGTGCTCTCTTCTATTCCTTGCCCTGTGCAAAATCCAAAAATAGATTACGGCGACGACCGCCGAAGCACCGGCAAATCTCAACGAGGGTAAATCGTCGCCGGAACATCGTGCAATTTTCGTGACCGAGAGAAATAGAGAAATCGCTAAAAGTGAAAATAATTATTTTTAATTCCTCTGCGACTACCGACTGCACAATCCGCCTAAAATTTTCCAATTTGCAAAGGCCGAACAGTTCGAATTAGAATCCTAAAAAATTAATTAACAGAACTTAAAAGGAGGTTCCTTATTTTATAAACCCCGAAATGTTAAAAAAGTTTTTAAACAAAAATTAAAGTAAATAAAAATAAAAATGAAATTATATTCGTCGAAGCAAATCCCAATGATGGCAAATCATCGAGGAAGCATCATGCAATTTTCGTGAAGCACAAAAACAATACGGATGTTCGTAATAAATATTCTTCCCGACTATCAGAGAAACAACACTTTAAGGTACGTGTGTGATTTTTTACAGATTTTTTAAAACACATCAACTTGTTATTCGAATCGTTCGAACATTGCGACTTGGGAAATTCTGGGTCCTCGTTCAAGGAGCCCGTAGGTGAAGGGTTAAGGGGGATTCCCCTTCCTGAGCCGACTTTATAATCGACCTAAAATCTTCCAATTCGGAATGTTCGAAAAGTTAGAAATAAAATCCTGAAAATCTCCACTAATAGTCCTTAAACTATAGTTCCTTAATAACGGTCCCCCTATCAATGAATTATTGCCCGTGCGCAAAATGTAAAAAAAATAAATAAAAAGCATTTCAATACGATTTCGAATAAAAAGAATTTCAATACGATTTCGAATAAAAAGAATTTCAATACGTTTTCGAATTCTTTTATACGAGTGAGCGGAATAAATACTGTGCAAGCCTCGTCGGATATGAAAATATACGATGCTCCGTTGCTCTATCGGCGTTCTGTGTACGTAGGGAAAGTTAAGAAGCCGTATTGACTCGGAGCTGAGTTGCCGGTTGCCCGCGAGCCTCGCACGGTGCTCGGTTCGAGCCCGATTGATGTTTCCCGAGCGTACCGCACGACTTCGTCGGAATTAATAAATTTCAAGCACTTTTAACATTCAAACGTTTTGAGATTAATTCGCACGAACGATGCAGCGAATAAATTAATTTTCCGAATGAGGAGGGCCCTTGAGGACGTTCCGCTCAAGTTTATCGCCGTCGGTACAGCGAATGAGTAATCCCCTATCAATGAATCACCGTTAAGCGTGCGATCCGCAGCCACGGAGGACAAGACCGTACTGTACTTACACGTATGACGCGATATACGCAGATAAAGCGAAATCCGTTATCGTTGCCGTACCCCGCGACATTCCAGATGCAATCTCTCTCGAATATTTCAAGTTGGCCTAACGATTTTTTATTTCCGTTTAAAATTTGTTTATTTACATTTTTTATTTTGTCCCCGAGTCACGCAAGGGATTTAACGGTAGATTTTCCGGCAGAAAGCGAAGGAAGAGGTGTTTAGGTGGCGAAAAAGATTATATAGTTTCCAAAGTGCCAGCGGCGGTTAGTGCACGTACTCTCGTGTATATAATAATAACGTGTGAGAGCGTGAGCTCGCTGAGGGTCTAAGCGATGTGAATTTGCAACATTTTACACTCGCGCTCGTGTTTACGGTGGAGAAAAAAAAATGCCAAACATCACTTTTGTTTTTCTCGTCTTCGGAACTGTGTCGAGGTACACTGACTTTTACTTGAAATATTTTTATAACGCTCGAAAAAATGATTCACGGATGATTTTCTAATAGCCGTGAAAGTATCGAGAACGGACGGGGCAAGGTTCGCTGTTATATTTTTTCGCTCCAAGAAATACACTCTCTCCCTGCAATATCTCGGGAGGAACGGATATAAATTGCTTTCCATCTGCTCGGCGAGCGGGGCTCGAGGAGCCCCTCGGCGAAATGAATAAGACACTGCGGTGTATACTTTGGGATACAGTGTCGGGACACTAAACGTAGGATCTTTCGTTTCACAAGATATTCTTTACCCTTGATGCTTCGAATGCAATTTTCAACACTCGGTCTCCCATACGGCAACGCGCTCTCTTATTTCCATTCCTATTGTGATATCCGACACTCGATCCGATGCTTTAAAAAAATCGCTAAGTACAATCTTCGAGGGCTGAAGGACTTGGGTCGATGGCGCGTTGGCAATAGATATACAAATACATACTGTAAATAATTCTAAATGCATCGACGTTCGCATCATGCAAAATATTTTCAATAAATGTAACACATTTATTGAAACATTTACATGTTTACATTTTTGTGTACACATTTTCAATTATTACTACTACTCCTAAAATTTTCGCTGTTCATCGCTTTGCGGCTTTGTCTTAGGGATTTTTCCCCGGATGACGAATCTCTACGTCATTTTACTCCCAGAGCAACATTGGATGCATAAACTCGTGTCGGTCGAATGATACAAATTTTCCGAAAAATTGAAAGGTTTTGAAATCTTGGAAAATTGTATAGTGTTAGGCCATTCTCATGTCACGTTTAAGCTCAATACCTCCATGCTTTCTCGAATGATAAAGTCTTTAGAAAATTTTCAAAAAATATTTAAATCGCATCAAATCAGCCCGCTTGAATAGATTTTGATCACATTCAATACCGAGGATATTTCATCGAAATATATTGGTGTGGAGTTTTAGGAGATAGCTCAAAATTTACACGAGCCACCAGAGAATTTATTATTATTCATACAGTTTGATATTTTTTTGCATTAGAAAAAAATTATTTTTGAAATCTTCTTTCACTTCTCACAATTTCATATGAAATTTTTTTTCACATTTTTTTTCACATCGTCCCTAGTTAGTTGAAAATAAATTGGAGGTTCGATTCGAGAAGTTTATCGTTAAGTGTTGCAACGTAGTGAACGGGAGAAGTTTCTTCCGTGCCTCCATAAAGCGTGACAAACTTTGGATTTACCGATGGCAAAAGTGGGCAGCAAGGCTCGTAACGCGTATTTTAAGGGCGCCGGTGCAAAGCGAACGTCCGGAGGGAGCTGCGCGTTAGTCAGGATGCGAGTTCGTTCGGCGCACAAAAGTATATATCGAGACCGATCGAACGTACGTTTTCTACAGCTATTTCCGGAGTACTCGGAACGATTTGGAAACTTTCTTACACCCGGTGCTATAAACATCGCGGATTGAGAGTGCGAGCGATTTGCTTCTACAGGACGTCCTCTCGCGGCGCGGCTCCGCCAGAGGTGTGTAACCTCTGGCCAGAGGGGTAGTTATCGTTTCGGAAATAGAAGGCCCCGGCCTCCCCGGCACTAATAATAGATAAGAGCGCTACAACACCCGTACAGTACAGACTCATATGCACGTACGGGTAGAACTGTACCTGCGGCGAATCCGCTGCATTGCTATTATTGCGCAATAGCACGTCCCACTTTCATCCTTCACTCACTCTCATCCTAGTGCAACCAGGGCTACGATAACTTTCTCATTGTCCTCGCGAAACTCGTCGATGCAACGAGATTACTTTGCGATTAGTTTCGACGGCGCTAACGAAACAAATATTATAATTGTTATTATTATTATTATTATTATTATTATTATTATTATTATTATTATTATTATTATTATTATTATTAATGCGTCTACTTCTGCTGGAGATGGAAGGAGTGGTTTCGATGACGCATCGAGGAAAGATGAGACGACTCGTTAAAGAGTTCGCGATAGTGCGAAAGCCAAGCAAAACTCGATCGGTTCGAATGTCTTTTAATGCTCGCCGAACGCGCCTCGAGCACTGATAAGATAAGTCGGCGTGCATATTTTTCTTCATCTTTGTTTCTGAGGCGACGCGACAATGTCGTCCGAACAAAGGGGCTCTTTAACATGCCAGATGCTACGGAGCATAGATATCGGTACTCACATCCGCACGTATATTACCACGATAGTAACGAGAACTGTCTGTCAGGGGAGGCCGGGACGAAACGGGACACTCGCACGTGCAGACCGTGCGGATGAATTCAGAGCTATAAATTGCCTGTTTAATAAGAAAATAATAATAATAATTTTTTCATAATTTTTTCTCTGTTAACAACTTTTATTTTTAAATTATTGTTTTCATTTATTTTGTTATATTCACTTAAGCATTTTCGACTCAATTTTTTTTTTCTGGCCGCGAAAAAAAAATAATAATCTTTTTGTTTTTCTGAAATTGATGAACTCGTCCCTTCGCTCCCCAAATTTCATATGCGAAATATTTCGAAGCGGAGAGTGTCCTGACGCCTGGACAACGAAATGTAGAGGTGTCGAGGAAAAGCCGTCTGCCTTGAAGAGGCGGTGAACCGGGCACGAGGAGACCACCAGGAAGAAAACGAGAGAATCGGAATGTTGGCGCGGTCTTCGGACATCAACCTCGGCGGGCAGTGTTGAGAACGAGTGCGAGCCCCGATCTTCCGAACGGGCCAATCCCGAAGCATTCAAGGATCGTAATTCGTGCACGGCCGCGGCACACACTTACCATCTTCGTGTTTCAACCTGTGCCCGAGGGTTCCAAATTGTTGCAGCCGAAACTCGTGGGTCACGGCCTTCCCATGCAACAGCCTCGCGACTCTACAACGCGGTGCCACGTGGCAGATTTATTTTATTTATTTTATTTATTTATTTATTTTATTTATTTTATTTATTTTATTTATTTTATTTATTTTATTTATTTTATTTATTTTATTTATTTTATTTATTTTATTTATTTTATTTATCTTATTTATCTTATTTATCTTATTTAAATAGATCTTGAAATATTTTTGCTCAATTATTTAACTGCAAAAAAAAAATACATGATTACGAATGGCACATAAATGATAATAACGTTTTGTTCGCTAAAACATTATTATCTTTATACGTCTGAATCAACATTTCTTGCGATAAACGTAACGCGCGAGATACAGTGCGAGACGTCAGTGAACTTGATACCATTTAGATTAGGAATTGTAAAGTATGTACTGTACTCACTGTTCACAGTACTTGAGATAGTGACGAGTCAATATAGTCTATGGTAAAAGCGAGTTATCTACTCATATGTCTTACGATTTATGATTATTATTTTTTTCGTATCTAATGTAATTTATTAAAAATTTCTGAATACTGCTGACGAGAATAAAACTTAAAGCTAAACATTCATGAATGTTCTTCACACTTCCGGTATCTTATTTTTCATATCTCATTCGTATGTTTCTTTGCATGTATTGATAACGTTAATAATGAGATAATTGAATTGCTCAAATTCTCAAATTATGTTGCGGAACGTATTTTTTTTCTTCTTCAAACGGGAAAATATAACGCAAAAAATAGAGTTGAAAAAAAATGGACAAACTTCGAAGCCGCAGGAATGCAGGAATGTACCTGGCTCAGGCGTTAGAAGCGTTAGAGCCGAAGTTATTCGACCTCTAAGTCCAAGATCCGTTCTTTCTCTATCTGTCTTTAATATATACAATACTTGTGTTCTCCCGTTCTCGCGAGGCAATACCGTAAGAAAAGCGATGAGGCTCGGGCAGAGACGATCGAGCGAAACGAATGGAACGAGAGAGGAGGCACCATTCCGGGGCACCGCTGGTGTTCGTTCCCTGGAACAGGATTTCGAAGCGCCACGGTATGTCCGAATGCCGGGATGGAACGCAAACTTTCGACGCATCGAGCGGCAACGTCTCGCGTCGTAAAAAACGACTCCCACCCGAACCTCTGTAACGTTCCTTACAGCTTTTTAAATATTTTCCTCTTCACTTGTTACCCCCTCCTGCTTTCTAAAATTTTTTACATATCTTTATTCTTACACCTTATCCCATTTTATTAATTTATCTCCAAATGCCGATCAGACAAAAGAATAAAACGACACGAATGCCCGCCTCGAAAGTTCAATGTACAAGTAACAAAATGTCATTACCCGAAAGTATAATTATAATTTTTATTTTTAAATATAAATATGAATAATACATTTTTCAACTACCTAAAATAATTTATTTAATATAGCGTATTTAAAAAAAATATATTGATAACTATTAGCATAAACTCTTTGTTTTTAATATTTTCGCCTCTCCCTTCTTCCGTATTCGTTTTTTTCCTCTCCTCTCATCTCATCCACTTCTCGTCGTTTCCCGTATAGTACAACATTATCTTTATTCTTACACCCTATCCCATTTTATTAATTTATCTCCAAATGCCGATCAGACAAAAGAATAAAACGACACGAATGCCCGCCTCGAAAGTTCAATGTCCAAGTAACAAAATTTCATTACCCGAAAGTATAATTATAATTTTTTTTAAATATAAATATGAATAACACATTTTTCAACGATCTAAAATAATTGACTTAATATAGCGTATTAAAAAAAAAAATATTGATAACTATTAGCATAAATTCTTTGTTTTTAATATTTGCGCCTCTCGCTTCTTCCGTATTGGTTTTTTTCCTCTCATCCCATCCACCTCTCGTCATCTCCCGTATAGTACAACATCTTTCGCGTTTCACCTCATTCTCTCGCCGTCTCCGCGTCCCGTTTAACGCGAGAGTTGTGTAGTACATAGAATCTTATTCTGGCCCGAGGTAACGGAACATCGACGTTCACCTTCGTCCATCGCCGAGGTGCCCCACGTATATACATAACATGCATCGGTACGTGGACACGTACGTGGCGTACAAGAGAGGGCGCACACATACGGCAAGAGGGGGCGAGGGGGGGGAGAGATATGTACCGTTTAGTTGCGGCGATTCGTCCGAGGATCGGGAATGCCCGAAAGTATATATTCCGACACGAATCGCCGTCCAGTACCGTTTCAAAAGCCACGTAAATCATACATCGGCAAAGACGGTAAAATATAAATAAAAATAAAAATAAAAATAAAAATAAAAATAAAAATAAAAATAAAAATAAAAATAAAAATAAAAATAAAAATAAAAATAAAAATAAAAATAAAAATATCATCGAATGAAGGAAGGAAAAAAGATGCACGGAACAAGTGGCGGAAGAAAAAATATGTATATGATAAAGTACCGTCGATTAAATACGAATGAGATAATATCAGTGTGCCATCGTGTTCGGCAGCGTTGCGGGACGAGGCGGAGGACGCGGTGCAAGAATTCAGTCATCTGTGCGCTCGGATCTCGGCGAGGCGACCACGTGCTTCGTCTGTCCGTCGATCCTGGCTCTCCGATATAATAATAAAACGAAGCAAAGTTCGTGAGAACGCTACCGCACCGGGAGCCGTAGCGTGCGAGCGGGCTCGGCTCGGCGAGTTGATTTAAAGAGACTGATACGAACGAAGGCAATAGTCGCTCAAGCGGGGTGAGACAGGTGTCTCTTCTTCCCCCTCAAGGACGAGACACAGGAAGCGGAGACGCATAAAAATCTTGCTGTGTCACTCTCGCCGCGGTGCAACTAGGACTGCGGCACGCTACGGCGCTCGTAGGAACGGGCGGGCAAAACGGATCGGTGTTTTCCACTTCGGACCAAATGTTTTTTTATGTACCGCAAAAAAATTGGTAAAAATTGTCAATTTTGACCCACTCCGTCACTGCATCGCGTGATCCAGGAATGCAGGAAATTACGGGTCTTGCAGGACGAGGCGGGCAAAATGGACCGGTGTTTTTCGTTTCGGATTAAACCATTTTTTTCTTGTCCCGCAAAAAATTGGTAAAAACGGCCCATATTTCCCCACTTTCCCCACCGCATCATGTGATTCAGGATGGCGGGAGGCTACGCCGCTAGCAGGACGGAGCGGGGCAAAATAGACCGGTGTTTTCCACTTCGATGAAACATTTTTTTGTCCCGCAAAAAATCGGTAAAAATGGTCAATTTTGCCCCACTCTCTCCACTGCATCGCGTGAAGCCTGAACAGCGGGACGCTATGGCACTTGCACAACAGAGCGGGCCAAAACGAACCAGTATTTTTAATTGCAGTTTAAACTTTTTTTTTACCCCAGAAAAAATTGGCAAAAACAGTCCATTTTGCTCCGCTCTCCCTCTGAATCACATGATAATTAGCATTACGCTTCACCGAGCGAAATCCGACCCACAATAATCTCTTTCCACTATTTAATTTATCTTCATATATGCCATTAGCTTACACAGCAAAAAATAATTTCCTAAAATCGGCAAACAAAATTTCGCGAAAACAATTTTGTTAAACAAGTGACAAACTCGTTCGTTCATTCTTCAATGTAAAAATCTGTCCTTTTATTTCTCGTGTCATTGACAATTCCACTTTGTTCTTTTGTTTGCAAAACTGAAGAATTAACAAATAAAAAATTGTGGACATTTGTCGACAATAATGTTCTAAAAACTACAAACTTTTATTACGTGCCATTTTTCATTTCCCAGCAAGATAACCGAAGCCTCAAGAACCTCATTACTTCCGCCCAAAATTACGTCAGCAAAATTTCTTCAAAATACTCCTCAACAGAAACAAAACATTCCACTTAAATATATATATATATATATATATATATATATATATATATATATATATATATCACACCCCCCCTC
>JAPYZD010005022.1:0-13348 GCA_030522725.1 Ichneumoninae sp. B BG-2022a | reverse complement strand
TTAGAAACACTCGCGAATTTTGAGCCATCCAATCGAATTAATCTTTATTGGCTCATGTGGGAAAAGCCTTGCGGCATAAAAACCCACGACGAAATTATGTTTTTACACTTGTCGTTACAATAATTTTATATCGCGTACGGTTTCATCAACCCCCGTAGCACAGGATCTTTTAGCCGTAGCCGCCTCTTTCAGCAGAGGGTTCGTCTTAGACGACAAACCCCCATGCTGTGAGGTCTTTGAGCTATACTGTTTCCTTGTGGCAGGAGGTTGGTTGCCTTGAGGTGGAGAATCTAGAGCTGTTGCCGTTCTCGCACGCTCCTGACATCTCAGATTTTCGTCAACCCCGTCGGGCTGGATGTATGTATCGGCAACTCCGTTGAGTTGAGATCGTCTCGGCAGCCCGCTGGCTGGAATCGCCTTTTTAGTTGGGCTGGAAAAAACCCGGATCGGGCCTCGGGCCTTTCGGAAGCGCGTATATCCGACGTGCGTCGCCCGAGCGACGTCGACGAACTACTCTTCTTCGCACGCGCTCGCTCCTTCGTCCGCCAGTCATGGCGTCGATACCGACGGGACTCGATCGAGCGCGGCTATCTACGCGTATCTTGCGTAGAGGTGAGATGATGAATGATTTTATATTGTGAGTCACCGAACATATCTCATGTGGATCCAAACTGGGTCGATAAAAATTACCATTTATTTTTAATCAACTCAAACCGAGTAATGAATTATTTGCCGACCGAGCTTGGATTTTGTCTCAGGACAGGAACGGTAGGATAGCTCGGATTTGCGATATACCATGTAAAGCCGCTCGCTGGTCAGCAACTCCATCATCCCGAGGCTTAATAACCGTCGAGATAACTCGTTTATGGCTCGTTATTGCTATTATCCCAGCTATATAATTATCCGGATTATCAGGGGGCCTGGTGAGCTCGGAGAGCGGGCAGTATCGCCATCGTCAACATTGTCGAAGTCGAGAATCCATGCACCCACACCTTGCCATTAAAGCATTGATTTTAACGCTGCCCAAGCACCACCGAATCTGCTGTTGAACCGAACTATATACATTTGAGCTTTAGCGGCTCTCTCCCTTCACGGTAGCAAACGCAGTAAATTTTACATCAATTTTTATCTGACCATAATCGCCGAATCCCCGCTATTTGTTTAAACCAGCGTTTCCAGCCCGGGGCGCTATCACTTTTAATAACAGCACGCGTGGAGCCAACAACGCTCCGTGTTCGATAGTTTATTTACAAACCCCTGCGGAACCATTTGAATGGGTTTTTCTCATTTTTCCTATGGAATCGATAACACCGTTCTTTCTCATTTGATCGTTTCCAAAGTCTGATCTGCGAGAAGTTATCTTCATGATTTTTTGCTTACTCGCGGAATTTTTCGAAAATTCGCTAACCATCACACCCAGAAAAAAAATTTATTTGACGGCCACCGTTTATTAAAATTAAGTAAAATATTTATTTGATTTAAATGAATATTTACTTAAATTTTATTTATTTTAATAGTTACTTAAATCAAATAAATATTTTACTTAATCTTAATAAACGGTGGCCGTCAAATAATTTTTTTTTCTGGATGCAGACATACGGATTTCTCTATAAACAGCCCAAAAGTATTTACCGCGGTCGAGGTTGGCGAAGAATCAAGCGTGGTCTTTTCCAGCCTCGATCTGACGCGTCTTTTCCATTCTTTCGTTGAACCCAACCGTTGAACGGGATCAATCCTTGCGGCAGCCACGCTATACCTACTCGATTCCACGGCCATCGCGCACTTGGCAACACCCACACATGTACTTGACCGAGCGAACCGGCCTATCGGTGAAACCTGATAATAGCGCGAATTTTGAAAAGTGATAGCGTTCGCCAGTGGCCTACCGCATGAACGGGTCAGAACGGCGCTATGTAGAACCGTCTATCGCTGCCATTGGGAGCGCCCGATCACGCGGGAACGAAGTGGACCATCATCGCAACGCACGGTTCTCGTTCGGTTGGCACTGGCTATGGCTTCCTCGCCAACGCCAGAACTCATTCCCATACACCGTTTCATCCCTGCCCTCGACGGCTTTTAGTGTGAAATAAATGCTTGTAATTACGCTGACGCGACCGGTCGCCAACTACCTTGCCTCTGTGTGTGTGTGTGGGTGTGGGTGGGTTTTGGTGGTGCATGTGGGAGAGTAGGATTGAGTTGAAGAGTGGGAATGGTTGGACAGGGCAGAAGGGTATCGGCACTGGTTGGGTAAAGAGGGTGAGCAGACAGTGGCGGCATTTCGAACGAATGGGGGAGAACCGGACGGAACGGAACGGTTCGGTAGAGCCGAGCACGGGGCACACGTTGGTTGGCAATGATAGACTGACCGGTCGGTCGGTCAACCGGCATAGAGAGAGGCGGAGGGACTGCGAGGGAGAGTGAGAAATTTCGAGAGAGTTCGGAGTGAGCGAGAGGGAGTGAGAGAGGGCAAGAGTTGGCCACAACCGATGCTGCCTCTGCTGCTGCCGCTGCTGCCTCTGCTGCTGCTGCTACACCACCCATAATGGCGACTAATTGTAATGGCCACCCTCGCTCCTGCCGTGTGGCTCCTGTTTTTTCGACGATTCCCGTTAGATGGAACAGGACAGAGACAGACGGAAGGGTGAATGAGGGAAAAATAGGAAAAATGGAGGGTTGAACTTTGTGAGGGACGCAGTCGAGGGGTTTTTGGTAAGCGAAGGATTGAAAAAGGGAATATCTAAAAAAATCACGTGGAACCCACATGTGGGCACATAATATTCAACCGCAACTCTTGCCCCACCGGTTTCGAATTTGAGAATCAAAGAGCTCAATGGAACGATGATTGGTCATCAACCGTAGGGCTCGAATCCAGAGTTGGGAACTCTTCGTCCTATCGGAGTTACCAACAACCTATCAAACGAGGAGTTACCAACAACCTATTAAACCAGTCGAGGGGTTTTTGGTAAGCGAAGGATTGAAAAAGGGAATATCTAACAAAAACATCATGTGGACCCCACATGTGGGCACACAATGTTCCATCGCAACTTTTGCTTCACCGGTTTTGAGAATTTGAGAATCAAAGCGCTGAATGGAGCGATGACTCGTCATCGACCTAGGCTCGGATCGAGAGTTGGGAACTCTTCGTCCTATCGGAGTTACCAACAACCAGTCGAGGGGTTTTTGGTAAGCGAAGGATTGAAAAAGGGAATATATAAAAAAATCACGTGGACCCCACATGTGGGCACATAATATTCGACCGCAACTCTTCCCCCCCGGTTTCAAGAATTTGAGAATCAAAGGGCTCGATGGAGCGATGACTGGTCATCGACCTAGGCTTGGATCTAGAGTTGGTAACTCTGCTTCTTATCGGAGTTACCAACAACCTATCAAACAATTCACATTTTCACGCAAGTACGACGATGTCCTCTATCCGCTGGGAGGTAAGGTGAGACATCCCTTCGGACACTAAACCAGACATCCACTCCTTTCGATTTCCTTCCCGCGCAAATTCTCCCTCTTTCACTACCATCCCATTTTCGCTTCTTCCGCATTCGTCCAGTATCTCACCCAGTATTTGCACCGGTAACTTTCGAGAGAGTCTAGACATCCGAGCCGCTGATGGCCTTCCCGAGAGCTGACTCTCCTTTCCATCTATCGTATGGAAAATCGAGCTCCACCAAGAAAAGTAGGTAAAGAATGGGCCAATCTCGCGTATGATCGAGCATTTCGATTTCGTTCGGCGACACATTATCTATACCATCGTACAAGGAATGTCTCTATGTGTGTACATATATAATGTACATATGTATACAGGGGAGGGAAGATTGAGTGAGATGGAAAAATCGAGGGAGATAAAACCAAGTGGGGACGGAGCCGGGTCGGCGTCTCAGGCGACCGTTGAATTCGGACGGGTTTTTTTTTTCAGTCCTGGAACATCGGACCCAATCAAACACTCCCTCCACCCTTTCGCTCCCAACCCTCTCCGCGTCTATCCATCCACCTTCTCCTCGCTGGATGCCCCTGCGAATATAAATGCCCTCGGTTTCGTCTATATAATCATGGGAGTGTGAAATTAACCAGGCAATTCTGCAGCGAACCGCGAACCTCCCACCCCGCCCGAGAACGAATATCCACGCTAGCAGAACACAGTGCGCATAGGAGGCGCGCGGCGGAGTGCAGCGCAGCGCAGCGTGGCACCAGAACTAATAACGAGCCGCCCTACTCTGCTGGAGCGGAGCGCGGGAAACCATGAGCGAACGAGCGAACCCACCGCTCTGCCGAAGAAAATTTTTTTTTTTCAATATTTTTTCCTACCATTCCCGCGGATGCGACCCGATCGATTGATGACAAAGTGAGAAGGATGATCGAGGACGAACAGCGAAAACCTGGATAAAACCTACGGGAATTTCGAGAGTCAGCTCAGCGATAATTCGGTTGTTTAATCGTGAGTCAATGAACAACGCTTTGGGCGCCGAGTGAATCCCGAAAGTGCAAACGGCTTCCATCGCCGAAGCGCCGTCGGGATAAAATTTCGTTGCGAAAAATAAACACACCGAAGTTCGTGGAACATGGAAATCTCCGGGGCGATCGGCGAAAATTGTTGGTGCCATTGGGCGATAGAGAAAATAGCTGAGCGCTGTTTCGGAGAGGGGTTGAACGAGCTCGGCGTGCAGATGGAGCAATACAATGGGCTGGAATTAAACGACCAGTCGAGCGAGAGAGTCCGAAGGGTAGGCGATGGGTACGGTCAGCTTCAGCGAATAGCTCGTCGAAGCCACGGCACCGGAAAATGCCGGTAGTTTCTGTTTATTGCATCATATAAATACGGAATTAATTAAAACTGCTGAGTTAATTGAATTTTTATAACGCCGCCGCAGGGATGGGTTTGCCTTTCTCTCTCCCTCTCTCTTCCCCCCCCCCCTGCCCCCTCCCTCGCCCCGGCCTCCCCCCATTGTTTGGTCGTCCCTTGTTGTCTGTCTTTCGTTCTACGGTCTCCCTCGGTCTCGTCGCGCGGATACCCGAAGCGACGGGTTGTTTTCCCTTTTCCACACTTTCCGTCGCCGACCGTACCTGGAGCACCGACACCGGCTAACCGTGGACTGCGTTAACTGGGTAGTTATACCCGTGCCGTTGCGGCGAGCCTCCATTCTTGCTAAGTGTAATGGCGTCGCGAAAATATTACCTTTGTGAAGAGATACGCGAGAGCGGAGAACAAGAGAGAGAATTGACTCCTCTCTCTGGTGCACGCGGACGGCCGTGCCGGCGTGCTCGATAAAATCCTTACAGCTAGGACGATTTACGGACGATACACAACCCACCCGGCGAATGAACGACATTTTACGCATCCTTTAGCGAGTTGGTAACGGGAGAGGAGAGATGAAAAATAAAAATAATAGGATAGTTGGGATGATCGTTGCTTGCATAATAATTACCGTTCTGGCGAAGGATAGGGGTGTTGATTAAAAATTGTAAGTTTATGAGAGACGATAATTGACCCTGGAAGACGGCACACATTTTTACAGGAGTGCGTTCGGGGTCGCGTTATTCTGGAAGACATTTTTAGAGCTTTGCGTCGGGACTAGATGAGACCTTAACTAGGCCTGTCAGAATCTCGGAAACGCCGGATATCAAGTTTCTACCAGGGGCTTGAGAGTATTCCAAGTAGGACTGAGGGCTTCCTTCTAGGTCTTGATTATTTCAAGTCCCACTGAGCGCCACCTTCGAGGCTCTGATCATGTCTCACTAAGGGGCCAACTTTAAGAGAGATCGAAGTCGGGCCCGAACTTCATTGCGTGCTTAAGGTCTATCTTAAGTTAGAACTTAAGTCTGAAGTAAAATTCGACTGTAGTTCGAGTTTCGATCTTAAGCTAGAACTTAAGATCGAATAAGTTAGAAATCTAAAGTTAGAAATAAGATCGAACGCTGTTTCGGCTAGGAATCTGATCTGGAACCCAAATGCGGTCAACTTTGATGACACGATACGGCCATGAACAGATGATCTAGCAAACCAATTTCTTAGATCCGTTTCTATAGAATGATTGCTGGTGAATAATTACATCGTGGAGGGGGTTACGATTTTTTTGGATATCTTTATCACATCTTATTAGTTTCAACTTAAAATCGACATCAACAGCGATCTAGCGTCTTAAAATTCAACCCTAAGGAGCTCTTTCCAGGCCCTGACTATTCCAAGTCCTACTGAGAACTTATTGAAATTATTTCACGATTATTCCCATCTCCGCTAGGGGGCAGTAGCGCTTTTTAAGGATACTTATCACTTAAAAGTCCCGCCAAAGATGTTTTTACATAATAAAAAAAGAAAAAAACCATGGAAGCAAAGAAATTTAAAGATAGAATTCTCCATGGAAGAGAATCCCGAGTTATCAGGCGCCCTCTTATATACTTCACTCCGGCAACGTCAGATTAGCATGTCTGAGACAGAAGGAGATAGGCGAGCACGCGCGGGCGGCCATCAATTTCAATATCCCCTCAATAAATATTCGTTTGGAAAGGGCTCCCGGGTGGAGAATCTCGTTTTTCCTCGGTGCCTTCGAGCCTCCGCAGTCAGAGAGACGATATCCCCGCATAGGCGTCGTTTCCGTGCTCTTCGTCGTCTGGAGATCCGAAGATTCGGAAGGAGCGTACCCGCCCGACGGCCCCGATTCGTCTGGTGTGTGCCCACGGCAAATTCGACGGATCCTATAGACGCGCTTGCCGCACATTCGCTTTCAGGCGGAAGGACAGACGGGTTCGTGGATACATCCGACCAGACCCGGCAACCTCGGCCTCTGGATTTAGATAATATTCTTAACATCGCGGTTCCGACGGGCAAAAAAAGATAGACCGAGGCACCGAGGAGAGATAAGAACGGAAGGAATATCGCCCCGGCCTACGATATTTTCGAATGGAGACTTCTCGGTCGTCTATCCGCCGGCGTGGAACTTGCTCCGAGCCGGTCCATCTGCCGCTCGACGATGTGCCTGGCACTTGCTGTGTCCTAGAGCTCTCGAGAAAGAATTTTCGATAACGCGGAAACGCACTTTACCTCCGTCGGGAGATCGCACGATAAACCGGATAGTTATTGGCCGCAACCCTAGAATGCACGGGGATTTTTCTGGCAGATTACCTTCAATATGAAATAAATGTTTGAAAAAAAATTGCAAAAAATTGTCGAAACATGTAAAAAAAAAGAGAAATTTGAGGATATTGTAATGAAAGCTCGTTTGATTCGCAGACAAACTTTTAGGCAGGTGGTTGGAAGAAATTACTGTTACTGTAGAGCATCGATACGGTAGAAATCTGACGACGTTCCATACCGAGTTTAGAATGTAAAAAAAAAAATCGTATGAAATTTAATGTAGAATTGTGATGAAAAATTCATGTTCAGTGTATTAAAAACATTGAAAAGACTTTAATTTTAATAATTTACTTTAATTTCAATGAAAAAAGTCAATTTATTTTTCATCTCAATTCTACATTAAATTTAATGCACCAGTTGTTACATAAAAACTTCCAACGCGGAACATTAAATTTACATTTTTCTTTACAGCATAGCTGAAGAGAAAATTCTCTAGCGAGCAATTTCCGATGCGCGGCAGTAAATTTTAACGCAAATATTCACTTCAACATCCTAAATCGACCAGTCTGCATTGCTGAAGTTCTCCACTAGGGCCAATATTGTCCTCTCCCGAGATCATTGAAGTCGCGAGATAGTCTAGAGAGGGAACGTACTCTAATAAATCAAATATGCATTCCGCGAATCGGAAGTTTTGAAGAATCCCTAAAAAAAAAAAAAAAAAACGAGAATCAGTGGTAAATCGGTGCATTATCTTTATTAATTTTTGTGAAAGATGCCACAGCGTAGGAAAGTTTTTCGTCGAGAGCCGATCTATAATGCTTTGCCGGGCTGGACGAGAAGCGTAGGATCCGTCTTGCAATCCCAAGATGGAGAAGTCCGTTCTCGCTTCCTCGTTACACATCCTTCTCCGATTCCCGCCGCCGATTTCCTTCCGTCTTTTGTTTGCCCACTTCAACCGCGCCGGAGAGCGCAAAGTTGGCCTCCTCCCTCGAAGGAGCCAAGGACGAGTAACCGGGACTCGAAAGAATCCGCGCGAAAACGTTACGGCGGATTCGCGGTAGGGAGCTTCCAGGGTACACATTTCTAGTTTCCGTCTAACATTTACCTCGGTCTCCCCCGCCGCACGGTATACTTTTCTCTCAGCCATTGAAATCTGGACCGAGTGAAAAGTATACCGAGTTGCCAGCGGCCCGGAGAGTGGTTGACGTCGAGGAAGTGGAGAGAGTTGTCTGCGCCTCGGTATGCACCGCGCTAGCTGGCGGGTCCGCGAGTAATATTAATAAGTAGTGGAAAAAGTTGGTTTGATCAAACCCCCCCTACCTAACATTTATAGGCCCCTTCGCTGCAGACCGAAAGAAGCCGGCGAAGGGCCGAAGGGAGAATACCCGGTGGCCGACCTCGCGGTACGGTCAGACCACATCAGAGGCGGCCAAAGCTATTAGCATAATTACAATACCTAACCGTCTGATCTATTCGACTTTATGCTTATTTAAAACTCTCTGTACAACCTTTGCCTCTTTCGTTTTGCGCTCTTTCTCTCAACTCCCGCTGGACGCCGCTCTCTCCATCGTCCCTCGCACCTCTTTATTCCTCCCTTTTTTTCCTCCCTCCGCCGCCCCGGTCGAAGTTGCATTCGCGATCGGATTGCGGAACGAATCCATTAGGCCGATGTGGTATTAAAAAGGCCAATCATCGGGATGGACGTCGACGCCGAACGATGGCGCGGGTCAAACTAGCCCCGCCGGGGCGAGCCGCGCACACCACCGACATGTGTACTTCCCCGCGTCGCAAGTTACGCACAGCCGGACTTCCGTTCGCGTCAGAATGCGCGGGACATTTGTGCTCGATTCCTGCATTTCTCCGTCGTTATTTTCCTTTTTTTGCACTCCCTCCCGCAATTTTCTATCCGGTAAATCCATCGCCGGGCAGAAACCGTAGTGCTTGGGTTAAAGTTAAATAAACACTTCGATTAAAGCTGGTCGAGGCGCGGCCAGTGCGGAATTTGGGACGGACCAATTTTACGGTGAAAATATTTTGCAGCGTCGGCCGGTAAATGTGGGTGTTTTTTTTTTTTTTTTAATTGCTTGGCATTTATGCCGATGACGCACCAATTTATCAGGGTTGAAAACATTTTAATCAATTTCGGGTCAAAATATTATTCAATTGCCGGCGTTTTTTTATTGCGTACTGCATCGCACGCATGAATGAAGCCACAATTATTTGTAAGACACTCGAGGATTTTTATAGGCTTTTAGGTCGATGTTCGCCGGTCATTTTATTGATAAAGAAACCGTTTCGGCGTTCGAATAGATTAATAATAATAACAGATGAATAATAATTAATAAATAGATTAATCAATTTTGGACCAAAATATCATTCAATTGCCGGCGTTTTTTTTATCGCATACTGCATCGCACGCATGAATGAAGCCACAATTATTTGTAAGACACTCGAGAGTTTTTATAGGCTTTTAGGTCGATGTTCGCCGGTCATTTTATTCATAAAGAAACCGTTTCGGCGTTCGAATAGATTCGACTGTAGCCATCAACGAAATTGCCGATCCCATTACTTTTGATGGATTGTTAAAAACCTGCAGTGTAAGGGAGATGAGGAGAAAAGTGTACGAACGGCTGTATAATATCATAATCGAACTGCGAAGCGCAGCAGGGGTGTATCTATTGATGCTGCGTACAGCTTTTACTATCCATTGGCGTTGCGCTTTGGATTTGTTCCCCCGGTGGTTTACTGCGCGCAACCAACCCCAACGACAAACGAAGCGTATACTAAATGACTGAGGGAGAATATGGGAAAACGAGCTACTCTACAATTTTTTTTTTTTTACTTTTCCTGCCTGCAGAAGATAAGTCCTTTTTAAGACTGAACGCGTCTTTTCTATATTTTATTCAGAAATAAAATAAGAAAAATAAATAAAAATAATGGGTGCCTCCTTCCTTTTAATACGCTGAATTCAGTACATTTATGTAAATATATTTACAGAGGGCTGAAGGACTTAGGTCGATGGCCTGTTGGCAATGGTAATAGCAGAGGAATATATGATGTAAATAATCGCTCAAATGTAACAGCATTCATACCATGTAATACATTGTCAATAAATACATTTACTACTACGATTGAAAAAATATATATATTTTTGTATGATCCATCGTAAACCCTCCTCGGGTTTTTACGTAACCCGTCCCTTTCCCCCCTACACTCCCTACCCGCACTTCACTGTACCGCATTTGCCGAGGAGACGGGGAAACTGCGGAAAACCCGTGTCGGTACAGACGGCCCTATATTTTTCTGATTCCTCGATGTTTTAACATCAAGAATTCAGAAAAACTGGCCTGCCGCTCAACATTCGATGTGCAAACCGGTGTGGTATTTACTACTACTATATTTACTGCCAACAAACCTGAGCATCTCAATAGCAAACCAATAAATAGAATTGTCTATCGTAGATAGACTGATAGTAATTGGGCCACTCAATAATCGGACCGTTCGCCTTATCAATGAAATAACACTCTAAGGTACGTCTATAAATTTTAACAGATTTTTTTTATAACATCAACTTGTTCGAATCGTTCGAAGATTGCGTATCGGCAAATTCTAGGTCCTCTTTAAAGAAGGACCCCATAAGTGATGGGTTCGCGAAATTCCCGGATACGCATGCGAATTCTTCTTCCATACGCGAGTCCTTGCCGCTGATCTCGGAAAGTTTTAACCCGAAAATCAGAGGTTCCCCGAGCCCCGCCAAATATTATAGGGAAACTATTCCAAAGCTCATCGTCGAATATTTCTTCACTTCGCGCAGATCCCTGGCCTCTTTAGATTCCCTCTGCTCCGCTGTGCTCTGCCTTATGCTCATTCCACCCTCGAATTCACTCATAGTTCAGCCGAATTTTCCATGCGCGAAGAAACTTCGCATGACGGCGCTGGAGTCGGAGGCCAAAGTGCTGTTTAGTCACGCGACTGGATCATCGCTTTGCCCGCGCCACCCACCCTTAAGGTCTCGCCCGAAAGTACCTCAAGGAGAATATCGCCACCACCGCCGTCGGTGACGTTGAGAATGGCCCGATATATCGGGTATAAACAGCCGTAGTTTCACCCAAGTCTCGTTTCGACTAAAGCCTACCAGCCGTTCTCAAGTATTTCTATCGGTCTTTGGGCAAACTTTGGAGTCGAGCGAATTTTGCTCCGAAATAAAAATTCCCATGAACAATATTTTAGTGCCGTTTCTGGTAAACAGTCACTGCATCGGTGGAGATGCAATTGAATAACTTATTTTCAAGGGAGATTTCAACTTCGTTAGGCCGGAAATCCTCGATTCATTACAAATTTTATTATAATGAGGAAAATATTAAATATGGAATGCAGAAATGTAATACTTTTTAAAAAATTTTCTTTCTATCATCCATTAGCGTCGTGCGTCATCGTTTAATTCGCGGAAAGACCGACTTTAACAATGCAGTTCGAAAAACTATTTTCTGAAAAAAAAAATAGGAATTAGAAAGAATTAATAAATCTGCCTGTAACGACTAGGACATAAATTGTCACTAAAAGGCTCGCCTTCGCACAAATTCTGAACCCACACAAAATATCAAACAGAACTTAAAAGAATGGCAAACGAAGATGTTGTTTATGTGAAAAGTCCCAAAATAAGGGAGCACTGAATTGTTTTATTCTGCGAGTTATGGAAAGGTCGGCAAAATTGGTAATTCGTACAGTATAAATAAAATAGATTGGTGAAGTTCAGATATCGTGTACTTGATTTTCTGATAATCCTGAACCTGATCCGATTACCCCGTAATCTTCCCAAGACCCGTCCCTGGTTCCGATAATTCCAAATTGTCCCAGGTCGGAGTTTCATGTTTTCAGATAAAAATTTCGCAGCGCTAACTCCAACTCTAATTTCTTCCATGTCCGAGATGAAAAGAAATTATGAAAAATCGACAGCGTTATTGCACCTGAAAAAAGACAACGAACTTCCACCAATACAATGTAATCAGACTCGCTTCCCTGAGCCGCCATCAAATCAAACAGAACCAATCAAAAAAACCACAATAAAAAAAGTGTCAATTCTCAACAACACCGCTACGAAAAATTCTGAAAACGTAAAAATAACCGAAAAAAGAAAATGACACGAATGAGAACACTATTGAATGGCTTCAACAATATGTTCTCGCCTCATAAAATTGTCATCGTTCGTGCATAAAACATGAGATACGCTTTGCCGCGTCCAAATGCCCACCGCAATTCTCCCTGCGTGTACACATATATATACAATTTAAATAAATATATATATATGTCTATAAAATACATACACGTTGTACACAGTAGCGACATAGGTGTACGTATGTACAAGAATACATGTGGTGTAGAAGGAGCAGTTTCATGCAAAACACTACGCAGATTTACCTCCACCAGGGTTATCGAAGAGTGTGGGTCGTTCCTTACTGTGTCTGCACATAAGGGACCTAGTTGCCTCGTGACTATGTTGGTGCCCGAGTGCTCCGCGAGGATTCGACGATTTTTCCGCGTTCCCATCGAGTGTACAGCGGCAACCACACGGAGCCACCGAATCACGATTGAAAATACATATATGCTTTATCTCGCGATATCGCGCACGGGAAATCGTTGGATTCCGGTAGGAGAGAGCTCCAGTTTCGACTACTAAAATACATTTTTTTGCGACAAAAAAGTATCTTCGCATTCTCGCGCGTCGCCGCGCATTGAGGCGGTACAGGAGGAGGATGAAGACGCGAAGAGCGTAGAGAGAGACCTGGGAGTGGCTCCAGCTGCCGTCCGTGATATTCCACATGCGTGACGCTTTTCTCGGATATTTCCATACATAAATTTCATCCGGTTGAAAGTGTGCAGATAGGCGGAGGTAGCTCTCGGTACATGCCTACGGTGGAGTGGAGGAAGAGTATACATACAGATAGGGCGAAAGTGGCGAATATGGCCCACCCCCGATTAACACATGAATCCGTGATATATGGACTGTGCCATATTCCCCAATTTCACCGTATGGAATCCCATGGGTGGAATTCAAAGTGGGGGTCCTCCTTCTCGCTACTCCTGTGGCGTGGGTGTATTGTACGTAGGTCGGTAAGACGTACAGTACAGTAGATGATACGCCTCGAGGCACAGGAGCTGCTCAACCGATCGTCTTACCGCGCGAAAGGCCAAAGAAAATTTTCCCTTCTGGATCGGAAGCAGAGAAGTCAGGCGGGTTGACGGTTCCGGGTATGGTCGTTGATTTTTTTT
>JAPYZD010005021.1:0-10455 GCA_030522725.1 Ichneumoninae sp. B BG-2022a | reverse complement strand
GTCGACTTTAATCTTGACACAAGACAACAAGTTCTGATTCGACTCCAAAATTGTAGCGTACAAAGACTTTATAAAATACCGTATCTGGCATTGACTCGATAGATCAGCAGTTTACTACAACATCCATGAAACAACTACAATATAATGTAGCGCGAAATTTAAGCGTGACTAATATATGGAGCTTTATTTATGTAGAAAGTATATGTATGGAGAATCACTCCGTCAACCCTGCGATATTTGTACCTGAAGAACTAAGATACGAAAAAAACATACGGGTGATATCCGCGTACGAGCTTTAAAGCTTCTGCACACAGCAAATTCAATATATGTAAAATAGTTTGAATGTAATCAATTAATAATAAATGAAATAAAAAATTTGATTGAAGGATTAAATTTTATTAGCAAAGCGAGCTACATAGAGAATTCAATTTACCTACACTTTAATGTGTCGAGACTAATTGTCTCGTAGATAAACAGGCATCCGTGTCGGCAGACTCATTTTATTTTCTCAATTAAATCTGTGCTACCTAGTCGACTTTAATCGTGGCACAAGACAACAATTGAAATTTAACTGCGAAATTATAGCGTACGACGAGTTACCCGTAATTCGTCGAGGCAAAAAAACCCGCACTTGTTGGCGAATATGCGGTATTAAAGTCTCACTTAAAGTTACATCTTACAACGAAGACACTATAAACTACAAATGACTCGCATTACTGTATCATCTCACGCGTCGGTGCACTTGAGACTTCAATGACATCACGAAACCTGCACCTCATCTTCGTACTCAGGAATATAAGTCGTTATGAGATCACGATTATTATCTTTTTTTTTAATTTCACGCCTACATCGCGATACCCAACATTTAAATCGTCGAGTCAACCTCTCGTAACGAGCATCCTGCAATTTTCTCTTATTCTCGTAATTATTCGCCACCCGGAAAAGAATTTCATTAAGAGTCGGTATGAACTTTTTTGAGATTGGAAAATTTCAAATGCATTTTTATTTATACGAGTGATTTTTTTTTACAGGGACTTCTTACCAAGAGGTTCGGGAATCGTGACGAGAAGGCCGCTAATTTTACAGCTAATCAACGCCAACACCGGTGAGTCAGAAGAATCGTTATCACAAACTGGACTTACATCTCACGATAATAGATAGGATCTGCCGATAGCTTCTTATCATAGACGTAAGAGTTTTGTAGAAACAAAGGTCGATGATGATTGATCAGAGCCAATACCGTGTTCGGTATGTCTGTGCATTAACACGCTCAAGAAACTTCATTCCCGTCACCCTACCCACGCACCTCGTATTAACTCACGTCCTTCAATGTCAATTCATATTAATTTACCTTTTTAATCGCATCGATATAGCTTATTTGACACGAATTAGACGGACCAAGTTCACCCCGCTTTTCGGAGAGCACATCGTATATGACGTTTGCTGCAGCAGTAACGTTCTACTGTAGTAGGACTGTAACATTTTCAAATCAAGTTCTTATCGATATTAAATTCACGCAATCTTTCGGAAAGCATCAATATTATAGGATGCCTTGTGAACATTTTTTCAGAATTAATGTATGAATATAAATTAATTAATTCCAGATTAATTTATTTATTTCGCATCATGTGTGGCCCCAACTAATTGATATTAATTTTCCTTTTTGATCGTATCGATATAGCTTGTTTGACACGAATTATAAACGGTCCAAATGCATCTTGCTTTTAGAAAAGCAAGGCGAATTTGTAGGGTAGAATGATTGAATTTTTTAAATCAGGATTCAACCGATGTTAAATTCTCGTGATTTTTCGGAACGCATCAATATGATACGATGCGGCATTGGGAACATTTTTCCAGAATTCGTTGCAGCGCGGATGGTCTTTTGTCCATGCGTCGGTTCAATTATCACTCATTAAGTTATCTCGCATCCTGCGCGGCCCCAACTAATAACGATAGCGGCGCAACCTTGATCGCGACTCCCTGGGGGTCTATGAACTCCCTCTTTAACATACGAAATTCAGGACAAAGAGTGTAAATTTTGTCGCACGAACAGTTTTCTCATTTTTAAATATTTTTTTAATAAGAAATAAAAAAATAAAAACTTTACGATACTTTTACAGAATCGGCCGAGTTTCTCCACTGCAAGGGACGAAAGTTCGTGGACTTTGACGAAGTAAGAAAAGAGATCGAGGCCGAGACGGATCGAGTCACGGGAGGCAACAAGGGCATATCGAATATACCTATAAATTTGAGGGTATATTCACCCAATGGTGAGTTTTTGTTTTTTCTTCGGTTTTTTCGGTCGACTTTTATTTTTTTTGTCAGATGAAAATTTTCATATGCTTCTTTCATTTCAGTGCTCAATTTGACTCTCATCGATCTGCCGGGATTGACCAAAGTGCCGATCGGCGATCAACCGGCCGACATCGAGACACAGATCAAAGGGATGATATTTCAATTTATTAAGAAAGATAATTGTCTTATATTAGCTGTTACACCCGCGAATACCGATCTCGCTAACAGCGATGCACTCAAACTTGCCAAGGAGGTTGATCCACAGGGTAAGTTGAGCCATTTTTTGTTCTCCATTTTCCATACATTTTTTTCTCGCTAAACTTCGTTATTTATTAATTTTTTTAAGGCGTGCGTACCATCGGTGTCATCACTAAGCTGGATCTTATGGACGATGGTACCGATGCGAGGGACATCTTAGAGAATAAGTTACTGCCTCTACGCAGAGGCTACATAGGTGTAGTAAACAGAAGCCAGAGAGATATCGAGGGTCGGAAAGACATAAAAAATGCTTTGGCAGCTGAACGAAAGTTCTTCCTCAGGTGAGCCTTTTAGATCAATATTTATTTTTGTTTCATTTTATTTTTATAAACGGGCCCTTTTTACAGAAACAAATGTACATTAGCGAGTAATTGTATCGCGTGAACAATTATAATTAACGATGGCTAAATCTAGCACGAAAATGCCCGAAAAATAGCCCGATGGACTCCAAAAATCTCATTGTTATTTACCTTTTAGATAAATAATCAACTATATGTATGTTTAAAATAAAAGCTTCGAAGGTACAATAATAATTAATCGATGAAATTTACACTTTCAGTCATCCATCGTACCGGCATCTAGCGGACAGACTGGGAACGCCCTTTTTACAACGCGTTCTCAATCAACAACTAACAAATCACATCAGAGACACCCTACCAGCACTTCGCGACAGGTTACAGAAGCAACTGCTCACGCTTGAGAAAGATGTCGAACAGTACAAACACTTCAGGCCCGACGACCCAGCCATCAAGACTAAAGCGATGCTACAGTAAGTGACAAGTCTCTGTGGGAATAAATAATAAAAAGCCATTAAAAAAAATTAAGAACAAGCTGTTTTTAATTGCCACTTGTCGAAAGAAAAACGTGAAAATTATCGACGAATGGATGTGAGAAATTAATATCTAAAAAATGTTGCTCGTCATCCGCTCTCGCAATTATTATCCACGATTTACGTCACTTACGGACCGTAGTTTTTTTTTCTCGCGGACATTTATTGCACTCGAAGCTTTGAGCAGATTCTTTTTTTATTTTGTCATGGGTGGAGAGTCCCGCAACATGATTTTTTTGTTTTGAATTTTTTCAGATCTATACAATTGTATATGTAGGTAACTCGTTTTTTTCTTCACTACTTCGAGTTTTAGGAGTAATATAGTTTGATTTTTTCTCACACTGCGTCGAGTGACGATTTGATTTCATTAATACGACTTATCGATTAACGTTTTGCCGTGGCTTGGAAACGTAGACGATGCGTGATTATGTAATGGTTTTCAATATCGATTGTCTCGTAACACGCTGTCGTTATTGCATGAAAGATGTGCCAGTTCTTTTACTGTAAAAAAATACACAATTGCAAAAATAACGTGAAGAAAAAACTGTAACTGTGCGCGTACCTTTATGAGTGATGACATTTTACAAACAACAAGGCTCTCTACCCATGTAACTAAGAGCCAAGCATAATTTGTTTTACTCCCTTGTCCATTGATTTAAAAAAAATACACTTTCAAGGATGATCCAGAGTCTGCAATCGGATTTTGAGAGAACAATCGAAGGCTCGGGTTCGGCTCAAATAAACACAATGGAGCTCAGCGGTGGCGCAAAGATAAACAGATTGTTTCACGAACGTTTCCCATTCGAAATTGTTAAGATGGAATTCGACGAGAAAGAGCTGCGGAGAGAAATTGCTTTTGCAATCCGAAACATTCATGGTCAGTTTGCATAATATATCGTAAACAGTGGCCTTTTTTATAAGGCTTGGATTGTGAATTTTTTATTTATAATTTTTTGCGTTGTTGCAGGTATCAGGGTTGGTCTTTTCACCCCCGATATGGCGTTTGAGGCCATAGTTAAGAAACAAATAAACCGACTCAAAGAGCCGAGTCTGAAATGTGTGGACCTAGTCGTACAGGAACTAAGCAACGTCGTGCGTATTTGTACAGATCGAGTAAGTATCGTTTTTTATTATTATCGATAAGATTAAGGGAATACGTCACATGGTTGCTGTTTCTTAATGGCGGGGGTCGGGCACGTTTTTAGCAGTGGTTAAGGCCCAAATATCTATTCATATAGAGGTTTGCAGCTCCTTCAATGTTGATTTTAACGCGATACGATATGCAGCTCATGCTAATTGACACAACTTTAAGTTCATGTATTTCAAAATCCATGTGAACAAACAATTATTAGAAATTCTTTAACGAAAGTCTCATTCATTATACCACTTGTGATTTATAGTTCGAAAAGTACGGTAGTTGCCTTTGGCGTATTCCTTTGACAAAGCAAATACTTCAGTAAACTTACCGTGAATGGAAACTGGATTATTGAACAAACTTCTGACCTTCCTGTTTGTTACAGATGTCACGTTATCCTAGATTAAGAGAAGAGACTGAACGAATAATAACGACTTACGTTAGACAACGCGAACAGATGTGCAAGGAACAGCTAGTCCTACTGGTCGATTGCGAGCTCGCCTATATGAACACGAATCACGAAGATTTTATCGGTTTCGCCAAGTAAGTCATTCCTTCCGCTATATGTTTTATTATATTCTAAAAAATACCACGATATTACGATTACAATATTTCGGATTAATTTATTTAACGAATTATTTATTTAATTGAAGTTAAACTCACAAAATTATTATTATTATCAACAAACAGTGAGAGTAGTCTGATTTCATTAATTTTTTTTGCAAAATGATAAGTCGTATAAGCGTCACGGTCGGCGCCTGGCATTCATTTTTTGATAACAAACATTTAAGTTTTTGTTTACGTTCTATCCCCCAACCATTCATTGTACACAATAGTTCACATCTCGAAAGTGTCTAGCAGAAAGAAAACGAAACAAGTCAGGATTTTTTTTTGTTTTTTTTTTTTTTGTGCGTCCGGGCCGTATACCACAAATTTAATGATCAATGTTTACTGCAAATTACGATGAAACTGTAACAGTAGCAGCACCTTCGGATGATAATTATGATGATAACATTAGTACAATAGCAATCGCACGTAGATAAATCCCTTTCACGCTTGGATACCTGGCACACCCAGCTATGCATAGACGTTTCACAAGACTTTGTATTTGCACCACATTAAAGACAAGCACACGTTTGTGATGTGCGCTTGTCGTCCTAGTAATTACGTTGGTGATTCGCTTGTAGAAACTATCCTGTCGAACGTTATACCGCGAAAAAAAGAAATCAAAACCAAGCACACCGCATGGTATTTAGCATTATTATTTTTTTTCTGTTCTCTGTATAAGATAATCTGAGCGGGATAGCCAAAGAATAAAAGAAACAGATAATACAACGTTATCCGCCTTTTTATCGAAGTCTCTTAAATTTCGAAACTTCGAATTACGCCTTACGCAACTTTTTATTTGCTACGTTCACGGTCGGTTACAAAATCGAATTCGCAGGCTTTTTTTCCCATTCTTTTTTTTTCCTTCAACGACATGCATGTCCTCGGTAAACGCCAACGAGTTAGTTCCCGCGGAAAATTTATATTTGGATACGCCTTATATACACATATATATATTCGGACACGCCTTATAAGATACATTTTTTATTAAGCTATATAGTAACTTTGATGATACCATTTAGCGGCTACCAATCGTCCAAACTGCTAACTCGTCCTCAGCGATTCACTTTTTATCTCATTATGTACTATACTATCACTATACAACGAAACTGTAAATCTATTAGTCCTAGGTTTGTCGCGGCAACAACGAAAATTAGTTATTGTAAAACGTTTCACGCATTCTTCGCATTGCTAACCTTGAACAAAAAATAAGACAACTTATTCTCCTTTTCTTTCAGTTTCATGTAATCCATGTCAGTGTACTTAGTTTACATCATGCTGAATTTTTCTTACCAATCGACAACCACTGCATAAAGCTAAGCTTTTTTCTGATATGTCGAGAAAAAAATGATCTACTTAATCGCAACTCCAGCTTTATGCAATGGTCCTTTTGTGGAAGCTTTTTTTTCATTAAACTAATCAATCGAAAAAAATGTCATTAAAAAAAAGAATGAAGATTGGGCAAAGCGTAACAAGACGGATCTGGCATACGAGAAAACTTATGAAATTCGCGCTCGAACGAAAAATAAAAAAGATCCGATCATTGAACCTTCCTTACGCCTTGCCCCAAACCCACCTTCTTGGCATAACATTATTATTATTTTCTCTGTGTTTCTATTTCCATGAATCAACTATGTTGTACTTCACGAATAAAAACAATTATTTAATTATACCGGCAGCGCGGCGGCCAGTTGCCATAATGCAAGGTAAGAGCATCAACATACATCGAAAAAGGGGAGAATTTACACTACATTCTTAATTTTTCTCTTACCTTCGCTGTTATATTATCCTTATTATATATTATATATTTATTATATTTCGATTCCTATCTCTTACGCTTCCAATTTTCTTTTTTCTTTCTTGTTTTCTTTGTTTCTTCTTTTTGTATGCTTTTGCGCTATTTTTAACCGTTATTTACTCACCGCTTCATCTCATCAATTTCCATAAACAGACTTTGGCGGTTTGAGAATTTAAAAAAAGTACGGCGGGAATAAATATTCAATCGAAACCCCTCAGCTTGTTTTTATGAGCACAGACACAAAAAAAATTGGCTATTATCGATATAAGTTTTTGGTAGGGTTAAACCGTATAAAATTCGGATCGAGAGCGATTTGTGTGCGTTTTTTAAATATATTTTTTATAGGCTTAAATATCTGTCCTATGTACTATATATATACATATTATATAAGAAACAACATATACGAGTCAATTCGTGGCATCATAAAATTTCATTGCACACATGGTATTAGACACAGTGTTATTGACAAGCCATTTGCTGATCACTGTGTGTGACCGGACAATGCTTCACAGGCTAGTTTACGACCGGTCTGATGCCTGCCTTGTATACATATATATGTAGTCCTCTAGTGTAATTTATATTGTTTGACATGTGCATCTAAAAATGCTTTGGTTTGAAAAAAAATTGGAGATATCGGAAAAAAGTTATTAATCTTTTTTATCGGTGAAAAATCAATGATATTACTTGTAGAGGGAACGAGTTAATTATTTCTTTAAAACAACTCTTGCACAATGATCTTTCCAAGTTATGAAAAATGTTGTTAAATCATGTACGTGAGAAAGATCATTTTTACATCAATTCTGCTTGGGCCAAAATATTTTTGAGCAGTTAAGAACATCAAAAAAGTCAATTTTTTTAATGCACAAAAACACACTACTATATAAAATTATCACACTTGAAGGCATACATTTCTCACTTTAATATGAGAACCTTTTTTATTTCAATTTTCTTTTTATATATTTTTTTTTACATTTTTGCCTTTCTTACAGCTCCTTCATTAAGCTTTCTATTAGCATGAGAGTTATGTTCAGTGTTGTTTTTCAATTTTTTTTTTTTTTTTTTTTCAATTTTTGATACGTACGACCAAACTATTTGTCTCAATTTTATTTTAATAATTTTCAAAGAAAAAATAAAGAGTAATTACTGCACCCTTTTTTAAAAAAGCTTTATTATTGCAGACGCATCCGGTGTGTTTGGATGACATTAGATAAAAATTGCGCGAACTATAATTTGAAGAATTATCTAAAATAAAAAAAATAAATAAAAGCGCTTTTTTGCTCGTAACGATTATTCAAACTTTGTCGATCAGAAGGATCGAGCTTTTTGATCTTCAATCCATTCGAGACAACAGAAGACATCTTAGACGCTAGGAATTATCATTATTATTTCTAGTGAAGGGAGTAAGATTTTCGGTGGAAATTTTGATGCAATTAAAGCGACGTCAATGTATTCTGTACAGTAAAAAAGAGAGAGAGAAAGAGAAAAAAGAAATATTAAACTATACTGTATCACACGGAATTTCATAGTACAACATCTTCTCTGTTGCAGTGCCCAGCAGTCCTCGGAAAATTCCGTCAAGGCGGGACGTCATACTTTGGGCAATCAAGTCATTCGCAAAGGCTACATGTGCATACACAATTTGGGTATTATGAAGGGTGGATCGCGCGACTACTGGTTTGTTCTTACCTCCGAAAGCATCTCTTGGTTCAAGGACGAAGAGGTGATTTTTATATAAATTCACTCAAACGATTTTTCATCTTTTTTTTTCTTTCTTTTTCTAAATACCTGAACATGTCCCTGAATTATGCATTTTTTACTATTTGCCTTCAGGACAGTCACGGCATATGCCTGTGTTTTTACCCATTTACAAGTCCTTAATAAAAATCGTCAACAAAAACAATGAGAATAATATGATGTTTCTTAATTATTTTTCTAGGAGCGTGAGAAGAAGTACATGTTGCCGCTGGACGGTCTGAAACTGCGCGATCTGGAGCAGAGTTTCATGTCGCGACGACACTTATTCGCACTCTTCAATCCCGAGGGCAGAAACGTGTACAAGGATTACAAGAGTCTCGAGCTGAGCTGTGAGACTCAGGACGACGTTGACTCGTGGAAAGCTTCGTTCCTCAGAGCCGGTGTCTACCCTGAAAAATCCACGGAGCAGGCCAATGGCGAAGGCGAGGTAAGAATACAAGTCCCGTTCATAAAAAAAACCCCCTATCCACTATTCAATTATATATTTAAAAAACAGCGCGGAAAGAAAAAATATGGAAAAATAGAAATCTACTCGAGACTTTCATCAGCTAATAGAATATTTTTTATCAGTTTTTCCTTTTGTTTGATTTATTTTAGGATAAGCAGCGGGTGAGTTAGAAAAAAAAAGTATAAAACGGCTGTCTTGGTTTTGTTCTGATTGATTGTGTGGTGATGTGATATAAATTTTACATGTTTGATTCGATCTTTGGATTTTTCTGAAATTCGATCGAATTTTGCATTCGAGTGCGTTTCGTTTTTTTAATCTAAAATGTTCGATGCCTGTGATTCAGCACAGACCCGTTTTGATATAACAAAACTCACGCTATGAATACTAATCGACGTTCTTGTGTTAATTGTCGAGAGAACGAAATATTAAAATTTGCATCTTTTTTTCCCCCCAAAAATTGATATCAATTGAAGGAAGGATATCAGGTTTGTACCGTTGAAAAATGTTGATGATAGTTTCTCACGAACAACACGGGTAACACTATGGAATTAACAGGAGGAACTATGTTAATCACATCTCTACAGGCAAAACTTAACGGAATGCAATTCACGTACACACAATTAAAAAATCTATACCTTTCGACGCAATTTATTTTTTATTTTTTTCATTTTTCTTCACACGTAATTTGTTTAAAAATCTATCGATGACTCTCGATGACCGCAGTTAATGTTATGTTCTGTGCTCGATTTGTAGGGTGGCAACGAAGGCCAATCGTCGATGGATCCGCAATTGGAACGGCAAGTCGAGACGATAAGAAATCTCGTTGACTCTTACATGAAGATCGTCACGAAAACTACTCGCGATCTCGTTCCAAAGACTATCATGCATTTGATAATAAACAATGCTAAGGATTTCATAAACGGCGAACTTTTGGCTCACCTTTATGCCAGCGGTGATCAGGTAATCATTTATCTACGAAAACATTGCGTCGCTCATCGAACTCCTAATTTGACTCGAAGAACTTGAGTTTTTTCAATTATTTATCGACACATAGCAGATTAAAGATACGATAAGAAGAGAGGGGTTACAATAAAAAATATATTAAAAAATTATATTAAAGTAGATTAAATTTAACTAAATAAAAAAAATAAGAAGAGTAATAAAAATAAAAATAAGAAGATTAATAAAAATTAAAAATTAAAAATTAAAAAAAAAATAAAGGGTGAGCGTGCCCGAGTGGTCTCGGCGCGCGCTTCACACGCAGTACGCCCGGGTTCGATTCCCGGCAAGCACCAAGAATTTTCTGTGGTGTTTTTATCTGCGAAAAAGTG
>JAPYZD010005020.1:0-10456 GCA_030522725.1 Ichneumoninae sp. B BG-2022a | reverse complement strand
AAAATACAAATTTTACTGTAAAATTGCAACGCACATGTGTTTCAAATTTCAGAAACGGTTTATGTAAAAAAGCTTCCAATACTGTTCATTAATTTTCAATCAAATTTTTTTTACAGTGCATGACTCAAGCAAATTAATCTTCGTAGTGAGACGCAAAACATCAGCAAGCCGTGTTGATAACTTGCTGACATTATGCTTCTAAGAATTTTCAGCATTGAATGCTGGCAAAAACATCCGGATGCACATGGCGCAATTTTGCCGCCATCCCGTGCAGTCATCTGCTGCCTATTCGCTAGCGGGTTGTTGGCAAAATGCTATCTGGGTTGTAGCGCGCAACAATACGAGAATTTCATGCCATAGTTCGGATGGTAGAAACTTTATACAGTAATTGTATTTTTTAAAAATATTTTTTCTTGTAAATGAACATCATCCAGCCCTCATGTAGAAGAGAGCATCCGACGGTATCGTCTCGGCTGCTGTGTAAACAGCTTGACCTCAGTTTAGCCTCGGGTGTTTCTACGAGCTCGATAAGAAATCTAAGCCGGCTGAAACGCGCGATAGTGATAAAAATGATTGTATTGCCTCGGTGATAACGATTGCACTCCCGATGCGCAGCCAGATCGTGGCCCCCCCCCCCCCCCCCCTCGCCCACCTTACAGCTATACGTCTTCTCGATAATGCGCTCACTGCGTGACGTCGAGCTCCGGCGCCGGAATTCATGGGATTGTGCGGGTGATTTACTGCAACCAGCCGCGACGAATGGTCCACGCGTATATCGATCAATCCATGAATTGATGCTGCGGTCTGAACTTGGCAGATCGCGTTGTTCGCATTGAAACCCCCCTCTCGCACAGCGCGGAGCTCTGCGATATGCTTTCCACACTATTGCTTCTCCAATCCCGGAAATATTTCAAGTCGACGTTTATTCACGAGAATTATATCAACACGACGATTGATACCCGATTAAATATGATTCCCTCGTCGTTGCAACTGTCGAGTGCTGTTGCGTCGTCGGTTTCGCAAAAAAAAAAATCTCGCTAATCGATACGCGCCGAATTATTTTTATTCGCCGCCGGCGAACCGAAAAATTGGCATCGGGTTGTTTTATTCAACGGCGTTAATATTTCGGCGTCCGTCGTGGTTTCCCGCAGAGTCGACTTTTCTTTTCGACCCGCATGCGCACCGAATTATTTTAATTTCCCGTCGGCGAGCCGAAAAATTGCCGACTCCGGTTGGTTTATTCAATGACGTTAATATTCCGGTGTTCGTCGTCGATTCCAGCGGAGTCGACTTTTCTTTCTGCATGCGCGCCGTGTCGCGCTGGGTTGATAATAAAAAAAGATCTCTCATTCCGGGATCGTCGGGTCATGGGGGGGGAGTTTTATAGTGGTCTGTATACCGAAATACAAACGTTTCGGAGCCGAACGAAAAATGCAGTAAACTGGCGTATCGAGTGAAAGAGAAAGAGACGGGGTGGGAGCTGTAGGAACCATAAAGTGTTGGGTCATACGTAGCCGCTGGCCATGGTACATGGAGTTCGAGGGCTCTCGGGCTTGTCCATGAAATTTTCACATCCGGTGATTGACGACTCTGGCTACACCGGCTATAACACTCGTAAATTTTATAACATTTATCGGTTATAAAATAACTGGTGAATCGTCACGAGGATACATCCGGCTACACTCGACGTATATCCTCGTGTTTCTTAATCGCCGAAAGGTCGAAGGGTACTTAAATCGAACGCGTTTTACGTTATTTATCAGAGGCCGCTCGCGCGCGAGTATCGGCAATATCGCGACGGCGACATAGCTATCAAGGAAAAGTTACGCCGATTTTAATCGACAATACAAAAAAATGTTCTATTTATTTACACCGGCAAAAAAATATCTTATCAAAAATTTCACGCATGCGTAAAAAAAGCGCGAGTTGCGAATATAAAAGAATCCGGGAGTTTAATTTTTGTATAAAAATCGAAGATATCAGAGAAACGATATGGGGAAAAAATTCAACTCGCTTTATAATTTGTGAAATTCGAAACTAGGAATTTTTTTACACGCTCGTAGTGGATGGGATTATTCGTTATATATTTTTCTCGCTGAAAAAAAATAATAATAATAAAACACATTTATTTTAGGCTCGACATGTGATTTTCCCGCTTCAGCAAAAATGAAAATTCGAAGGGTCGAACGTCCTTAAATTGACCGCGTTTTACGTCCTTTATCAAAGGTTGCTCGCGCGTGAGTATCGGAAATACCGCGACGGCGACGCAGCTGCCTAGGAAAAGCTTCGCCGATTTCAAGCAACAACAAAAAAAACGTATTGCATTCACTTTTATCGTAAAAACAAAATTCCATACGCTCGATTGTTCGTTTGGGCATTGGGATCATGAAAAAAGAGCCAGTTTCGATAATAAAAAATGCTGAGAGATTAATATTTAGATAAAAATCGGCAATATCAGCTAAGTAATATTGAAAAAAGAAAAAAAATTGAACTCGTTAAATCGCAATTTATAAAATCCGAACCTGGGAATTTTTTCACACATTCACAGCAGATAGGATTATTTGCACGATGTATTTTTCTCGTTAAAAAAAAAATTAATAATATAACGCACTTATTTTGTCAGCTCGATGGAGAGGTGTAATAAAACGTATTTTATTCATTTTTATCGTTAACAAAAATGTAATTCCATGCGCGCGATTATTCATGTCAGCATAGGGAACATATGAAAAAGGCCCCAGTTTCGAATATAAAAAATGCTGGCACATAAATATTTAAATAAAAATCGACAATATCATGGAAAGAATAAAAAAAAAATTGATCTCGTTCTACCATTCGTAAAACTCGATCCCGCGAATTTTTTAACACGTTCGCATTGGTTAGTATGATTCGCACAATGTATTTTGTCTCGTTTGAAAAACAAAATTAATAATAAACCACGCTTATTTCGTAAGCCCCACGGAGAGGTGTAATAGCTGTCGAATATGACCATGCACGAGATGCAATTTTCCGGTGTCAACAAAAATGAAAATGAGGGTGCCGAATAATTCAGTGACCGATGCCGCGCTCCGAATAATTTCCACTTAATTACATTTGAATATTTGATTCGTTTGCGATGGTTTAACACACACACGAGAGAGTCGGCGAGGAGCGCGGGCTAGATAAATTTCACCCGTGTTGTAGCTTGAAGTACGTAGTTGGAATATCCCAACAGGCAGGGCGAAAGTAAAACACGAACTTGCTGGTGAATCAATGATCGCGCACGTCGGCTCTCCACGTGTCTCTCTCTGTATGCTCCATCATCTTAATTGATCGCGTCTACGGCCCTCCGCCAATCTCTTTGAGTTGCCGGCTCTCGTTACACGTGTTCCTTTATCCCTGCGCTTTCCCGCCTCAGTCATCGCCCGGAATTTCATCCCCCTCGCGTTTGCCGCGGGGATGAAAGCGTCAACGGCCCTCTTTCTTTTTTGTTTCCGGTACGTGGGAAGCGCCGACTGCGCTAGGATTATTGTCATTACGAAGCTTCCCATCCGTCCATACATCTCGCAGTCCCGGCAAACTTTCACTCGCACTTTCCGATTCGGCGCGCCGGTAATGAAATGCCCAAGTTTTCTTTTTTTCCATCGACGATCGCAGCCCGTTTTTTTCGTGTACCCGAAACGTCGATTTATTTTTTCGAGACACTATTTCTTTTTCATCCCGTCGAATCACACGGAAGGGAAGAGAAACCCTCTACGGGGCGGGGAACAACCGCGCACGCTTTTCCCCGCTCGTTCTGTTATCGTTGGATGGCTCTCTTATCAAAAATTGGTGCGGTTAAAAAATAAACACACGTACCCGGAAGTCCATTTGCGCCCCTTCGCCCCCCCTTCGGCCCCCGCGGCAGCATCGGGAATGGAAGGCGCGCAGCATCCGCTCCCCCTTTTTCTGTGCCTCTGCCGTTGCCCTCGAGTTCTTCCCCATCTCTTCCCCCCCCCCCCCTCCCGCTCCCGAAATGAAAGCCACACACAGTCTTGACGCCTTCGAGGCTCTCGCGGGACATCGAAAAAAAGAAAACAACTCAAGAATTTTCCCAACGAGCCTAGGGACAGGGGAACAGCTTGAATCGGCCGCGTTGCCGAGGGAGCCTCGAGGCTGTGCGCAAAAAAAAGTCGTGTATTTTCCACCGGCCCCGCAGCCGAAATTGGTCCACAAACTCGTATAATTCCCCCGCTCTGTGTCATCAATTTTTCAACGCTTTTTTCGAACGGGCGCTTTAAAGGTCGAACGTTCAACCCCCGGTCGTATGAATACCGTGTGAAACAAATAACAACAGCGATGATGATAATAATCATTTTTTTTTTTTTTTTCTTGCGGCTATTTAAAGCTGAGGCAGGCTTACTCTCAGGAGTAATTTCGGCGATATTGACAGAAGCCACGCCTGACACGACCTGGGTCTACGGCTGCCCGGGACTCTCGTTTGACGATTTTGATTAAATTATTTCTTCGGCTGATAATTAAATTTGGGGTAATTAGTTTAGGGGAACTGGTAAACTACGATTTTGTGGTATGGTAATAGAATCGCTCGACTACCACTTATTAATTATGAGACGTTAACAGGGATTCGACTAGAAGGCCCGAGGAAATTGAGAGAATTCGCTAAATTTTACGGAATAGATGCAGAGATATGGAGGCGAAATAGAAATCTGTTTATTTGTCTTACGTGGGATTTTACTAACCAGCGAACCACAAAATTCTCTTGACAATTACAGTTCTGATTCGATAAAATAAGTTAATATAGAACGTGTTATAAATTCAAGACCTATTCATTATGAAACGATCACTGGGAAGGTTCCATTCGAAGACCCGAAGAAATGGAGAGAATTTTAAATATTTCGTAGTGTAGATGGAGAGATAGAGGGGAGGGGGGGAAAGGGCACCTCGACTGAAAATACGCATTGGGGGCAAAACGGGCATCGTCTTAATTTTCTTATACATGACTTGCTTCAGTTTTCCCATGTTCTTTATGTAAGAAACGTGCGGAACATAAGTAAAATTATTCATGAAATATATATATATATCGATTGAATTGGAATTTTTTAGAATATTTGTTCGGAACGTTTTTTTCGAAAATTGTTGAGTGAATTAAAATTTCAACAGGGTAGTAATGACGACAAACAGGTTGATCACATAGAATTGTTTTATTGTAAAACATTTTCTTCAGATTTTGATGATAACATTTTTTAATTTAAAATTTAAAAAATGTTCAATGACAAAAAATGACAATTAAGGTAAAATGATCATTTTTAGACGTGGTGCCCGTTTTGCCCCCATCTCCCTATATAGGCGAAGTACAAATCTGTTTATTTACTATCCAGCGAATCACACAATTTACTTACCAATTACAGTTTTAATTCGACGAAATGAGTTAAAGAAGAACGTGTTACGAATTCAACAATCAATTGAACAGAATATTTAACTATTCCCGACTCCCCGAGGGCTTGCTTGTCGCCTCTATCGCGGTTATCGGGAAATTGATTTTGTCTCTCATCGTGCGGCTGACGATGCGGATCGATGGGAGTTGATAATGCAGTCCATCAGAACCTTCCTTCATTCGTAAAATGTTAAGGTCTTTCTCGAGCCTGCGACGTTGGCCAACATAACAAAACAAAAAACGAAATCACAGATCATTTCCCAAAACTTATACGAATCATTTTTAAATAATATTTGAGATATAAAATTGCGATGACAAAATAAACTTTGCATCGATAAATCATTGACTTTACACGGTACAGTGCAGATTTCGAATTTTTTCATAATCTTTGATGCTTTGTCCACCCAAAGCTAGTTTTTTAAAGCTCTAAGTTGGGTTCATAGTAGTAAATTATTGATATTTTATCCCGGATCCGATCGACTCCAATGTTAGAACATAGGGTAATTCGATCAAAGTAGTCAACTTCTAAATTGTGTTACAAATAAACTATACAGCCAAAATCGCTCAGACTTCGGGAACGGACGCGTAGAGTGTTCATGTAGAACATATAAAAAAAATTGAGACCTCCTCAACCCTTTGAGCGATACAAGAAATTACACTGAGAAAAAGGATAGTATTTTTTACTGTACCAATAGTTCCCAGGTGGAACGTCTATATAGATAGTTTTTGATAGTACATACTCAATTGGTTAAAATATAATTATAGTTGTAACCATGATTTTTTGTCCCTGTCGTAACTATAAAATGCAAACGTTCCCCCTGGGAACTATTTATTATGGTAAAAAGTCAGTATTGTTGTATTTTCTATGTTATTTTTTCTCGGTGTAGCTTAATAACTTGAATTCTGAGCGAAAGAAGGTGGAACACTATGTCCCAGCGTGACGCAAAGGTTTAACGTAGGGTTTGGGAGTAAAACTGAGCGTCAATGTGAAGTCAAGGCCCCGAATTTGGCTCCCCAGTCGCGAAGCTCGCTCGAAATTTTTCGTCGATTAAAGCGAAATTGGGATATCGGTGACTGTCCGGGTGGGTCGCGGGCATTCCGCGTACATTTGTACGTACAGTAATGGCAGCGTATTCCCCCGTCGGTCACCCCGGCCGCGCGCTTCTGCCCCGCTCCGACATTACAAACGAGCATGGAATCGTTACAAACGCGGTGCTCGAGCTGAAAATTTCCACGTCGGGGCATAAATATCTCGTTTTATCGCGCTGGCAGAGTGCAGCGTCCCCGAGCGTTACCGGTGCCATCGGGCCATTGGCGGGGAATAGCGTGGTGGGTCACTGGCGTGTACGCGGCTGATGGCTGTGCACGTACGTCCCCATACATACCGGATACAGAGCCGGGCGATGCCCGGCGTGCCATGCCCGAAGCCACAAGTTTTACGGCTTTGGCACGGTTTCCCGCTGACCCGCTCTTATCGCTCTTGTTTTAATTTCCATCATTTTCAATCACGACTTTTTGCAGGCCGCGCGCCGACGGGCCAGAGCCGACGCAGCCGGGATGGGAGCCAGCAACCACCTCCGGGGGGGCCGCATCGTCGACGTCGTCGCGACCGGGGAGGCCGCTGGCGCGGCTCTCGCCGTACGGGAATTCGGGAGATGCGGTTTCAAGATATACAGCCGAGCGAGCCAACCTTTCGGCGGTAGAAAGAGGCGATATCCTCGACGGCGAACCGGCTACTTCGATAGGGAGCGTCTCGATGGTGTCTCCGACACCCGGTCGCCGCTTCGCATAATCATTCCACGGGGTGAGATTTTATTTATTTTCTGTTTCCCTCGCTTTTACAATCCCTCGATGGAAAACAGCGGAGCGCCGTCCCCGGGAGGTCGATCGTCGTAATCCCGGAGTAAAATAGGCAAAGTTCGCCGGGGTGTGAGGATGACGTGACTTCGATAAAAGAATATCGTCGAGGAGCGCGAACACCGTAAGGAAGGCATCGCCTCTGGGACACGCCCCGGTCCGATCATCGCCTAGATTTGCTCCCTTTGTGCAGTCGCACATCTTATTTTTTTCACACCGCCGCGCACAAGGATGTCGGTCGT
The DNA here is from genome assembly GCA_030522725.1 of Ichneumoninae sp. B BG-2022a. Classification (NCBI taxonomy): domain Eukaryota; kingdom Metazoa; phylum Arthropoda; class Insecta; order Hymenoptera; family Ichneumonidae; species Ichneumoninae sp. B BG-2022a. The sequence goes on along the minus strand of JAPYZD010005020.1, from coordinate 2,947 downwards.
CGAGGCATTGGTCTCTCGTCTCTAACCAGCGAGCGGGAGGACATCGCCCTTATGCCGCATTTACGCGGAAGCCACGACCGCTACGGAACGATCGGTTTAATAGCCGTACACTGGGAGTGATAGTGGAACATTTTTTTTTTTTATTCTTCTTCTACTTTTTTTTTCCTCTTTCTTCTCTTTCACCTTTCCACAGTATTTCCATCGATCCCGCAAGCGGTCATATATTTATAAGGCCAGATGCGTATAGAACGAGTCCACGCGGAGCGAGTCTATCCGGGTTGCGCCGCGACGGCTAGCTTATAGTTTAGTGGCAAATTGGATGACTGCGGGAGGTCGGGTGAGCCGTGCCGAGCTCTCATCCAGCTGGGCGTCTCGGGTCGATTCCGACTAGAAGTCACCTGGCTCTTATTTGATGAAAGGCCGATAGCTGCGTACCAAGAGGCGGTGGAAGATGACGAAGAAGAAGAAGTTGAAAGTCGAGATATAGTTGAGCGGGTTGGGATCTATTAAAATGGATAACGTGCTCGGTCAAAGTCTCGGGTAAAACTTGGCCCGACTCTCCACTTCCACTCCTCCTCCGTGGCAGGAGACCCGACTCGTTGTGACGGATGCTCCTTCTATGATTTATGAATTCAAATGAACACCCCTCACCCCACCCCTCCCCGCCGTTCCGAAGCTCCCGCACACCTACGCGGGAATAAAACTCATATATTCCCACCCACACCTACACGCACCACTAAATATCCGCGGAGCCCCATCTCGTGACCCGTAATACTCGTCGCGTGCGTACGCGCCCGCACCCCCCCCCCTTTTCCCGTACACGCCTCGGGCGTGTGTATACATTTTAGTACAAAAATGAAGCAAATGCGGGGTAAAAAGAGAGGAGGAAAAAAAAATAAAACCAACAAAAACGCCTAAAAGCATTATAGAGGGAAAAAAAGCGGAGACAAACGGTAACGGGCGGGTATTAAAAAGTCGTGCTGCGTGGCGGGGTTGTTGCGTGAGGGTAGGGAAAAGTCGACTGCTCCTGTCAGCGTCGCTACAGGTGAGATAAGCGCCCGGACGTCGCGGTTGTGCGATGTAATCGCGCGTCTACGCACGCGGGGTGTGTGACGCTGGGTTTTTGTTTTATTAGCAATTTCTTTTTTTTTTTCCTGCCCATACGTGGGCGCGAGGGTGGAAGAGATATACGCGGTACGACGAGACGGAGGGCCCATGGATTTTCGCTCCCCGGCACAGCGAACCGCCGATGAGTGCGGCCACTGAATTGCCTGGCATTATGCGAACGACCATACAGAGTCGTATTTGCCTCTTTGTTGCAGTCGGGAACATTGTTTCTTCTCGTGTTTCACAATGCACCGCGTATAGGTATAACGTATCCGCTCGCGGACCGCTGGAAACGCGGAGAGCGCGTGGCTCGGGGGGATGAATATCGCGATTCTGATGGCGATGATGGAGAAAACTCGTCGGACAACCCCCCATATCCGCATTTCTATCGTTTACAATGCTCGCATGCGTCTCTGCCTCTCGCCCCTTCGTTCCGTTCGCCAAACACGGGAGAACTCGAAAATTTCGCTCAAGCTCGTTCGACCCAGCCGATACGAAGCCCCTGCTGGTTATGAATTATAAACAACGAAACTTGCCGATTCGCCGGCGCCAGAGATCATCAGTCTTGCTTCATCAGCTGCCTTCGTGGCAGCCGCCCCCTCCGCGCACGCTGCGTAAACACCGAAACGTTTTTCCACCCGGCATTTCGGTGGAAATGTGAAAGATCGGAGTCAAGACGATCTCCGGCACCTGCCGCGCCAGACACCTGCCGATAGTCCCGAGTTATGTAGTCGCCCCTCACCTGTTCCCGAAAACTACACCACCTGTTCGAATTAATTCCGTAAAAAAGGCAGAGCGAGTGAAATTACAGCGGTCGGTAACAAAAAGTGTAATCAAGTTTCTCTCTTCTTCGACGCAAAGTCGCGTGTGCTATGAGACTGGGAGTCTCGTCGACAGCGGATAGCGTGTCAGCTTCCGATGAGGCTCCTCTTCCGAGCCCGCACGACCGGTAACCGTGAAAAAAGTTGATTACAGTTTTTTGATACCGACCGAGCGGGAGGGGCGGCGTTTCTTCGCCGGGTCTTAATAACAGTCTGCACGATTCGTTTACGAGCCCGGATTACCATTTTCCTCCGAAACAGCGAATGAGCTATTATTATCGTATCAGGACGCCGAGGTGGGGAAGCGACACGTCATCGAGTACAGTTATCGATCATCGATGCGGGCTTTCTTGCCGGCGGTCTCGATCCCTCTCCATTAGGTCTCTCATTAAAGACCACTTTGAGCTTTGTTCGTGTTTTTTCTTGGCTCGAAGCTCTCGCTAATCTGGCCGGTTTCTATACAGTATACAAGTAGGGGGGTTGGGGCTGCAACGCCGCTCGGGTAGGCAGGTTGCAGGCTCGCCCGTCGAGGGGTATGCGATAGGGGGGCGCTTCGGCGAGCCGGAGCGGGCGTCGAGCAACCATGGGAGCCTCGATGGTAGTCGCGCCGCGATATAGTCCGCTCTGTGCCAGTGGTCGTACGGCTGGTGGAAACCCCCGACTGCGCAGATCCCAGAGAGTCTTTCGCCCGACGGGAACGTCGACGAGACCGCGGGTACGACGACGAGAGAGCCCGAGTATACGCGTTACCCGCAACTCGGAATCAGTGCAGATCGGAAGCTCCGGTCTGCAGTACACGCGGTGCTCTCTACCCCCGAAATCTCGGAACGCTCGTTTCCTCTCGTATCACTCTCTTTCCTCTCTCTCTCTCTCTATCTTTCTTCCTCTCCCTTTATCTATTTTTTGTTGCATTTTCCTTTCTCTGTCCCATCTTTATCAGCCGAGTTCTCTATCTCGAGCTCCTCGTCCCTCTTTATCTACCACACGATATTCTTGTCGTTGTATTTTTTTTTTTTTTT
>JAPYZD010005019.1:0-12481 GCA_030522725.1 Ichneumoninae sp. B BG-2022a | reverse complement strand
CCATCATTTCCATCATTTCCATCATTTCCATCATTTCCATCATTTCCATCATTTCCATCATTTCCATCATTTCCATCATTTCCATCATTTCCATCATTTATCATGGTATTTCTTCGCGAATCGAGAATGCGTGTTGATTATTCGGCCGATCAGACGGCACAACTGCAAAAGTCAAATATATCTCGCGTATGCAAAACGCGTGAAGAGAAGACCCACGGCAGAGCAATGCCGCGCGGCTGTTGCTGCCGGCGCAAGTAGGCGCCTAATTCGCGTGCGTAATAACCGGCCATTCGTAGCACGTGCCTCGAGGGTTTAATGCAACACGCCAGTCCGGAATTGGCAAACGTTACACGTATGTGTGGGTTCGCGGCTTTGCGAATGATTCGCGGTGCGCACAGAAATACACTGGTGCGCCGATGAAGCGTGCGGATTCTCGTCCCGTTATTGTAATTTCGATTATTACATCACGGTCCCGCTTTCGTACCCGCGAACTCGATCGATCCTTCGTTTCCGATTATTCATCATTTTTTTTCCTCATAACATCTCGAACACGACTGGACGAAGAAACGCGATAGCTCGATCGTATTTATAATGTGAAATATCGCGAGTCTGGTACTTGTGGAAATGAGGGATGACGCGGCTAACTCAGACGTCAGGGTCCAGATAAGATCTTCGGGTTCCCGTCTCGCTCGATCTCGAGTTACACCACCGCGACGCGAATGCCGCTCTTGCGCGTCCGTGTGTTGATCCCCGGGTCACAGCGGTCCCGGTTTCGTCACACAAGCGTTAAAAAAAAAAAAAAAATGGACCGGTCCTTGTAGTCCCAGCACTCTCGCTTTCTGCACGTCCGTCCACCTGCGACTGCCGAATTAAAAATAAATAAATAAATAAAAATGAAATAAATAAATAAATAAAAATGAAATAAATAAATAAATAAAAATGAAATAAATAAATAAAAAAGAAACAAATAATTCTACATAGCAACGAGAAGGTTTGTATGATCGATTGAATGCGATTAAACGATCGGCGATTGACATTACAGATTCTCGTTCTTGTAATCGTCCCACGGAAGTCACCTCACGTATCGAGCAGTTCATTCCTCACTCGTAGGAGGCTGGGAGGACGGGAATCGCGAGGATCGACACGCACCGCGGACGAGGACGAGGATCGAGAGAGATCTTTTGCAGCTCGGACGACGGAGGCTTTTCAGGTCGTCAAGGCAGCGGAGCTATCGCAAGAAGAGGAGGCGTTCTGCCTTAAGGGGCTCCCGCTGCTTTCCCGGTACAAGCTGCCGACGAGAGACTCGCCCGGTCCCGCACAGCTATCTCTCCTCTCCGGCTTCGCTCTTCGCCTCCGCCGACGAGATTCGCCCTTCGTCGAGCGACACACACGCCCGTATACGCCCGCAGATTTTCTTCCTATAGACGCACTAACTATTCCACGGAGTCTTTTAGCGAGATCTCTCGATGCCTTATTTCTACACCCCCGACTATGGATCAATCCTGTTCCTCCCGCCGACCGGGAGTTCGTTGAACTTGGACATATCTGTATCTTCCGCGCGTCAGGGTTTCGTCCTTCTTGAGGTCGGAAACTCTTCAGTTTCCAACCGTGGATCAAGGATGGACGATGGACCATGTTGTGGCGAAACTGTTGTAGATATAGTTGCGATGCATACACTGAGAGAAGGGTCTCGGTAAAAGTGCCAAGTCATGTGGCGAATTTCGACCAGGCGACGTGGGACACCAGCGCCACTACTCGTCATATGCGAAATTTTCCGAGCGGCCACAGCAATTTTTACCCAACCCACATGGTCATTTTTTCCAGAAGGCGGTTTGGTAAAATTACGTCGATAAAACTAAGAATTTCGTAACTGAAAACTAAGAATTTTGTAGTTTAAAATAAAAAATTTCGTAGTTTAAAACTAAGAATTTCGTGGATAAAAGTAAGAATTGCGATTACGCTGGTATATCCTGCAAACATAAAACAAACGGTTCGCGATCACGATTACTATAATTGCTAATAAGAATTTATACTCCAGCAAAAATTACGGGATAATCGGGTAATATCTGCGATAGTGAAAACTACCATATTTTCTAGCAGAATGTGTCAAGTTTGATACAAATGTTGAACACATATACTGTTAAAAAAATTGTCAACTTAATGTGCCGGACCCGAAGTTTTTATACAAAAAAACTGGTACACTAAATTTTATGTACAATTGAACAATTAAATGTACCAAAGTCATGAAAAATTAATAGACTTTCGCAGCAAAGTTAAATTCAATTATTAAAAGTAAGTACTTCTAAAGTTATTAACATACTACCCGTTAATTTTTCATAACAATTGTACATGAAATCTAATATACCAGCTTATGCATAAAAACGTCCAGTACCAGTACATTAAATTTCATACGATTTTATTTACAGTGGATGAAAGTTCTGTCTGTTTTTACCAGAGTTGTGGTAATTAATATCAGATCCCTCTCACAGTGTAGATATAGTTTGACGCGAATTGGTCAATCGCTGGTCCATGGTCGGAGACTGGGACGTGCACCTTATCAGCTATGTGAGCGCGAATTTATCGACGATTATGTTTTTTTTTTTTTTTAAGTAGACCTTCTGAGCATTGGTCTGTGCAGTGCGAGCCATAACATTGCGGAGGCGGTGATCGTGGCGTATGACCGCAGATGAGTTTTACGAGTTGACTGAGGCACGTCTCGTAGCGGCGCCTCGTCGGAACGACGAGCGTTTACGCGCCCCTGGACAGCGGTCCGCCGGGCCTTCAGACCACAGTTTCGTCGGCAGGACTCTCGTTCGACTTTGCAGGACCACGAGAGCTTGTAATTGATTACGACGTTATTAATAACGGCTCGGTTATACGGTTATACCCTGTACAGCGCAACGGTGCGGGTCTCGGTTGCCTTCTCGGACGTCGCGGACCTTCCGCGGTTTTACGAGGCAGACCTCACGTTCCGCTAGAAATTACATAAAACATTTTGCCTCGTGCCCTCCCAAGGGTCTCCGAACTATGTTGTAACTTTCTGCCGTCGATCGTCGATGCACTCCTCCTCTTTACGGCCAAAAAATTTATTGGCTGGGTCGACGAATCAATTAGCTGCGGACTAGTTGATTCCCCGACCAATCAATCGAATAGCGACCAATTTCTCGTTCGGTAACAAAAAATGGACTGCGGCAACTCCTTCGGTATATTCCACATGCGCAATTTTCATCGCGACCCACCGTTGTCAGCCTGCCGGGTCAACGAATCAATTAGCTGCGAACCAGTTGATTCTCTGAACCGACAAATCGAATAGCGACCAATTTCGCGTCCGATAACGAACAATTGAATCCGGCAACTTCTGCATACAGTAGAACCCGGATTAATCGGGCCAGCAAAATTATATAAGCCTACAATGGCTAATGATACAACTTTATTTTGACTAGTTGCAATGATATTTGGTACAACTTTCACTTTCATTTTTAAATAGTGTGAACTAGAATGTAAAGTCTTTGGATATTTTTTTTATCGAAAGTACGTAAACTAGTCTTTTTTTGGAAGTACTCAGTGACTTTGGTTTGCTCTGCGCATTAAAAAAAAGCCTTGGAAGCCACACAGTTAATCCGCTTCCCGGTTAATCCGACCCCGGATAATTAGGCTTCTACAGTATTCCATACACGCAATTTTCATCGCGACCCAGTGTTGTCAGCCTGCCGGGTCGACGAATCAATTAGCTGCGAACCAGGATTGCCTGAACCGACAAATCGGATAGCGACCAATTTCGCGTCCGAAAACGAACAATTCAATGCGACAACTTCTTCTACATACAGTAGAATCCCGATTAACCGGGATGCTCGGGACCGAAGAGTCCAATGATAATCGAAATTCCGGTTAATCCGGCCAGTGGAATTATATAAACCTATAATGACTAATGATACAATTTTATTTTTACTAGTTACAATGACATTTGGTACAACTTGCACTTTCATTTTTAAATAGTGTGAACTAGAATGAATCTAGTGTGTGAATCTTTGGATATTTTTTTTATCGATAGTACTTAAGCTAGTCTTTTTTTTAAAGTACTCAGTGACTTTGGTTTGCTCCGCGCCTTATTAAAAAAGAAAAAAACCTCGGGAGCCGATGAGTTAATCAGCTTTCCGGTTATCCGACTTCGGTTAATCGGGTTTCTGTTGTATTCCATACGCGCAATTTTCATCGCGACCCAGTGTTGTCAGTGTGCTGGGTCGACGAATCAATTACCTGCGAACCAGTTGATTCCCCGGACCAACCAACCGAATAGCGACCAATTTCTCGTCCAGCACCAAACGGCAACTTCGTTGAACCAGTCAATCGAATAGCGACCAATTTCTCATCCGACACCAAGCGACAACTTCTACATATTCCAGTCTCGCAATTTTCATCGCGAACCAGTATTGTCAGCCGCTTGGGTCGACGAATCAATTACCTGCAAACCAGTTGATTCGTCGACCCAACCGGCTGACAACACTAGCTCGCGATGAAAACTGCGTATGGAATCTACAGAAGAACTTGCCGCAGTCATTTTTTCGTTACCTGACGAGAAATCAGTTGCATTCGATTAGTTGATCCAGGGAATCAACTGGTTCGCAGCTGATTGATTCGTCGACCCAAGCGGCTGACAATACTTGGTCATAATGAAAATTGTGCGTATTCAGAATAAATTGTTGTCGTCAATTTTTTTTATCGCCTAAAATCACTTGCTATCCGATTGGTTGGTCCAGGGAATCAACTGGTTCGCAGCTGATTGATCCGTCGACCCAATCGACTGTCAACATTGGCTCGCGATGAAAATTGTGCGTATGCAGAAGAAGTTACTGCAGTCAATTTTTTTATCACCTTACGAGAAATCGGTCACCGTTCGATTGGTCGGTCCAGAGAATCAACCGGTTCGCCGCTAATTGACTCATCGACCCAGTCGTCTTACAACACCGGGTCGGACCAGTTAATTCCCCGGGCCAACCAATCGAACCGCCACCAATTTCTCATCCGGTAACAAAAACCCGACAGCGGCAACTTCTTCCACACACTCCATACGCGCAATTTCCATCGCGACCCACTGCAGCCGAAGCGGGAGCAATAACTGACGAGTGTATCATAGTTCTCTCGGCATTGCGAAACGGTAAATGGACGAGTGGATTCGCCACCGTAGGAGACGAGAAGTGTGTCTATCCGTCCGTGTTTCGATCGACAGGCGAGATAACGACCGGCAGGGCGACGCGGGAGACAGTCTGAAATGAATTTCTCATCCGCGCTCCCTCGGCTGCGCCCGCTCGCACCCATGCCACATCGGTGGCACCAGAAGTGATTTCGCGGGGCTCCTATCGCGCGCGCAGCCACCAACTTCGCCCGACGGTAATCGCGTGGGAATAGAAAGCAGCGACTCCTACGGCACGTTGCCCCCGCCGAGGAGGATCTTGCGATCGGTGCGATGGTTTCGTTCCTCGTACGCTGCACCGCCACGGTATCATTACACGCGGGATGCAGCGGGATGCAAGGTATGTGTGGCTTAATGTGGCATACGTGATTCATTCGCGTAAATCGCCCCGCCGTGAGAGCCCGACAGACGACACAACTTCTCGTACGAACCCAATATAGAGTCAGCAAAAGAAAACCATAACATCGCACCCAAACCCGACCGGAATGTATACGCGATTATCCAACGCTATCACCGATCGATGAGATAGTGTCATCGAGGGAGCGGCGATCGGTGAAGTCTTGGCGCCGTCTCGATTGTGGACATTCCCTCGTAGCGACTCCCATCTTTCATCGCAAACGATTTCAATGTATCCAAAGATAGCGGTTCCCTTTGCTGCCTTATCCGTACGATGCTGTAACGCACGATCCGCCTTGGCAGTCGGCATCTCCGATGACGAGGCGGCTTGATCGCGATCGAGTCTATCGCCATGAGAGCTCACCCAGCGTAAACAGGATTGCGTATGAGCCGCTCTTCGCGCAGTACATTGAGCGGAGCACAATGTCCATGGAATTATTGGAATCGGTACGCGTGCATCGGATCCGTGCGGCGCTGTAAGAGACGATCTGCGTTGACTCTCATGTATCTCCGATGACGAAGAGTCATATTTTGAGACGGCACGTTTCATCGCTCTTGGGATCAAACGTAAAAGCGAAATTTGGGGCAGTCTTCATGTCGTGCTTAAGATCCAGCTTAAGTTAGTATTTGATTTCGTCCTTGAGTTTGATCTTAAGTTTCAACTTAAGTCTGAACTCAAATTCGATTGTAGGTCGATTATCGAGCTGGATATTAAGCTCGAACTCAGGTTCGCATTTAAGATCAAACTTAAGCACATAATCAAGCCCGAACGGACTTCTTAAGTTCTTAAGTTCGACCTTACGATAGATCTTAAGCACGCATTGAAATTCGGACCAATCTTCGATCTTAAGTTCGATCTCAGGAAGCGATCTCAAGTTCAAACTAACGTCTTAGCGTCTTAAAATTTGAAGACTGGAGACTAGGAATCCAGACAGCGGAGTTTGACGACGCGAGATCCTCCGCTCATCGTTGATCGCGCCTGCGATCGAGTCTATCGTCATGAGACCTTCTCCGGCACAACCAGGATTGCATATGCGCCACTCTTGACTCTGTACATTGTACAAAGCACAATGTCCATCGAATTGCTGGAACCGGCACGCGCTCTTACATAAAATCCGCGCGACGCCGCACTGAGAAAAAGAAATTGCGTGGAATAACCAAAAGTCGCGGTGACATACGTTCAAAGCTATTATTTCGTTGGCACAAATAAATCATTGTCTTGTTAAACGATTATTTGTTTCAATTTATTCAAAATTTGTCAATTGAAACAAACATTTTTGTTGCAACAACAAGATACACCTTTGAACGTATGTCGCGCATTTGCTTAATCGAACCATTTCCTTTTCTTAGTGCGTAGGGGAGGGCGGGGCAAAATGGCACAGCGGGGCAAAAGGGGATCATGAGACAAAACGCAATTTTCCAATAAAATTTGGATGGCGGCGATGGGAGTACGTGGGGCAAAACGCGTTCGAAAATCCAGATTCATCGTTGGGACAAATTCGGGCATCCAAAAATGATTGGAAATTGAGTTTTGCCCTCACTGTCCCGTTTTGCCCCGCTGTGCCATTTTGCCCCACTCTCCCCTAAGGCAAACGTACCAATGGCCGGACACTTAAGGGAGCTGTCCCTGTCGCAGGACATGCATGCAAAATCGTATTTCCATCACTCTTGCACGCACGCTTTGTCCGCCCACTGGGACGTGTCCGGTCATTGGTACGTTTACCTTAAAGCGCGATCCGCGTTGACTCTCCCGTGTCCCCGACGACGAGGCGACGAATACCGGAGCGTCCGAAGCCAGGCGCGAGATCCTCCGCTCGTCGATCGCGCCTGGGATCGAGTCCATCGCCGTGCGACCTCCGCCTCCAGCATAAACAGGATTGTATATGAGCCTCTTGGCTCCGTACACCGTACGGAGCACAATGTCCATCGAATTGCTGGAACCGGCCCGAGGGCCTGGGAATCTCGCACCGCCGCTCGCCCGTTTCTCTCGCGCGCTGGTGCGTCTACGCGCGCTTACCTGGAACGAGGTGCAAACTCTCGCGACGTTCCCGTAGGCTTCGCGGACAGTTATAAGTTCCGCGAGTTAGCGGATCCACGTCATCGCACGATGTCATCGCGGACCGTCTTCTCTGGATGGGTGTTTGTCGCCCGAGCGCCGATTCTCGCCGGCGCACCCGCGCATGCGCACGGCCGCCGGTGGCAAAAGCGCGTGCGCGGCTGCCTCCGTGTCTGGCGCGTCGACGCACGCGTTACCCGGTCCACACGCACCGGCCACGCACACACGCACACGCCGCAGCGAGCGTTACGCTGCTCGACTGGCCGTCGCTGACTCCTCGCCATTAATTACGTTTATTCAACTATACTAATATTGGATGGGAGCCAACCTCTCCGAGGAGGGACGACAGAGAGCGAGAGACCCTCGGCTGAAGTGGGCATAGGCGCGATGAGACGAGATGAGAATGATGTCACGTCGGTGAGGGAGCGAGAGCAAAGTGGTGAGTACTCTCGAAGTATCATACACAGAGCTCGAGAGACACTGGAGAGAAAAAAAAAGACACCCGGTGCCATTTATTACTCACTGCGTACACGCAGTGCGTGCGATAGGTGAGCAAAAATTAAATATGATACTAGGAAAGTGACTGAGATTTTTTTTTTTTTTTTTTAAACGAGGGCTTTTTTCCCGGAACTAAAGTTCCCGGAAAAATGTTACTTGGGTTTGAAAAGTCAATAAATATATTTTTTTTAAAGTGGAATTAAATTTGTGTATGAATTTTCATGTATAGATGCTCGCCGATACGTGTAATGAGCAATGACATAATCAGAATCCTGAACGTTACACAGAGGATAATTACGTGTTAGACTCGTCGCGGGAAATTTACGAAGGATGATAATGCTCGCAGTATATACACAGTAAAAAATATGTTTACCTTTAACAAACTGTCTTGTCCACAAACGTCCACAATTATTTTCTTGTTGATTTTATAAAATGTATTTATAAAATTAATACAAATTTTTATAAAATGTATAAAATGTATATTTATACAATTTATAAATTTATAAACATTTTTATAAAATGAACAAAGCTTGTTTATAAAATTGTCAAGAAAATAATTGTCGACGCTTGTGGGCAAGAAACGTTGATACCTATTTCACTGTGTACGCCGTGCGTGCTATAGATGCGAAATATGAAACTCGGAAAGGATGTCGGCCGGATTTTAATTTTTCATTTTAAAACAAGGCAATATTTCCTCTGGAACTAAATAATCCCCGTAGAAAATTTTCCCTAAGCCACAGAAAATCAAGTTCAAAAAAATTATAATCAAATGTGTATTACGCATCTTGATCTATGGACGTTCGCCGAGCGAGAAAACTTTTCGATACGTGTAATGAGCGACGATATAATCAGAGTCCTAAACGTTACAGAGAGGATAATTACGGGTTACACTCGTTACGGGAAACTTACGAAGGATGATTAAGGGGTGGGGATGGGGGGGTGGGGGGTGAATATTAATACGTGAATCCATTAATCAACCGGCCTCGCTCGCTCACGTTCGGCGATCCGCGCAAGAGGAGAGCATAATGACGAGTCTTTTGCATCACATAACGCGCATAAATATCGCTATTGAATACCGAAGCTACAGACCGGTGTGTTGCAACTATAACAGCGCGTCCTACCTGTACAGAACGGTCGAGCAATTATATAGCGTTGCTGAGGCGCTCAACTCCTCGGTGCATCGCGTATTAGCCTTTTGTCCATCTCTCTCCCGGGAGATCGCTACGATGATTAACGATCATTGTTTAACAATTAATAACCCGGGCATCTCGCGAGTTCTGTTTTATCGCGAGTGCGCGCGCATGCGCACGAGACTCACCGCTGGTCGCTTAATCTCTCAGCGCGTACGGCCGTAATGCTCTCCTCTAGGTGCAGCTTGTATGCGTGATACTTTAAACTCGAGGGGGCCCCGAGAGTTAAAGAGCCCGGGCTCCACACAGCACGTGGGTATGAGCTGCGGCGAGACTCGCGTACACGTACTTAACGCCGCACGATAACCCGCGAGCATTAAGATCACCTACTCATCAACCATAGAGAGTATATAACGCGCGCGTCACAGACATGAAAAAAATAAAAACATAAATGAAATAAAACAAAAACATCGGGACGTTAAACGATCCTCTCTATTTATAAGCTATTGCGAAAGTACGCGAGTACATATTAAAGTACGTTAGTTATATCGATAGTGGAGCTCGTACGCTCTGTAATGAATCTCCCTCGAATACGCTTCCTCGACGGGCAGAGTGAAGCGAGTAATTTAATAATTTACCTATATGTCATAAACGTTTCGTTCTTTTTTTCTTTTATTTAAAAACATTTTTCTAGGTTGGAGGGAAAAAGAAAGATAAAAATAAAAGGCGCGGCGTAATTCATTCTTCGATAAATTTTCCTGCGCGCGTTACCGCCCCGTCAGATATGCGGAATGCGTGCGATAGACGAGAAAAATTTTATATGAAAGTCGGAAAGCGTGGTGGTCGCTATTGTTTTTTTCTTTTTTTTTTTAAAAGGGCATCTTTTTTGTCCACAGAACTAAGCAGCCAGCGTGGAAATATTGCACTTAGGTACAGAAAATGAATTTGAATCAAATTTGCATTATACATTTTGATGTGTGAATACTCGCCGAGCGAGAAAATTTTTCGATACGTGTTCACCCAGAAAAATCATGTATTTTACGGCGTCCCATAAATAAATTTTTATTTAAACCCAATACATATTTTTTAACCAAATAAATATTTAGTTAAACCAAATAAATATTTAGTTAAACCAAATAAATATTTAGTTAAACCAAATAAATATTTAGTTAAACCAAATAAATATTTATTTAAACCAAATGAATATTTACTCAAACCAAATAGATATTTATTGCGGATATATTTTTTTTATCCGGACTTTAAACGATCCCCTTTATTTATAAGTGCTCGCGAAAGTACGCGAGTACATATTAAAGTACGTCAGTTATATCGCTAGTAGAGCTCGTTCGCTCTATAATGAATCTCCCTCTTCCTCGACGTCCCGAGTGGAGCGAGTAATTTAATAATTTACCTATATTTCATAAACGCTGCGTTCTTTTTTTCTTTCGTTTATTTTTCTTTTTTAGGTCGAAAGGAAAAGAGAAAGATGAAAATAAAACGTGTACCGTAATTCATTCTTCGATAAATTTGCCTGCGCGCTTTACCACCGCGCCGCAAGTTGCGCGAACGCATTATCTTTAACAACGGGCGAATCGTCGAGCGCACGTGCATAACTGGGAGAGAGTCGGGGAGGAGGAGAGAAAAAAGGAGAGGATGCATAATATTATCGGAGCCATCGTGCGAGGAGGGGGAGCTTAATGATGGTCCGATCATCTCACTTGTTTATGGCCACGCGCTTTGCTCGCGATCCCGGCCGAACCGTAATTAATTTGACCCGCGTTCCCGTCCGTCGCGGAGAGACGAGACTCGTCGCGGTCCACGGGACTCTCCCGGCTCTCGGGAGCGAGCTCGTCGATGCGATTCGAAACCGCTGATCATAACCCCGCGTTGCACCTATATCTTGCCGTACGGATCCACCGCGGCCGGTTATGCTCCACGGATTTATCATCGACCTCGTTTTTCTCGCGTTCGCTTCTCACACAACGAGTTTGATTCGTTCTGAGAAACATTTATTTATTTTCTTTACTTTAAGAAACAAATATACATTTTTCAACTCCGATCTGCCGTACCGATGCACTTCGCACCATATCGTTGGTGGATGAACCAACTTAAAATTATTATTTTTATTTTTTAACTTGAAGAAAACAAACATAAATTCGTCACCTGATCTGTTTTACCAACGCACCTTGCAACATATCGTTAGTGGTCGATACATCTCTTTTAAAATGTATTTAATTTTGAAGTTAACGAAACGAACATACATTGTTCTCCTCCGATCTGGCTTACCGACGCAACCCACAGCATATTATTGACGATCGATCCAACTTTAAAATATATTCTTTATTTTTTAAGTTAAAAAAAATAAACAAATTCTTCATCCCCGATCGGTTTTACCGACACACCTCGCAAAACATCGTATGTGGTCGATACAACTTTTTTTTTTTTAATAACGTCAGATTTCGCTTTACGTATTAAAAAACAACGAAACCAAATAACCCATGGTAGCAAAAAGGGAGCGAGGGCGAGAGTGAATCGCAGGTGGGCGCGCACGCGCTAAAGCGCAAGCGCGCGTGCCCTCCTCGGCTCGCTGGGCTACGATCCGCGCTCGCCTCGGCTGCTGCTCCGCTTCGTCTCTCGCATATCCACTCGCTAAATGCAAATTGCAAATTTCCTGCGGTCCCGACCGCTCGGGGTCTCTCTATCTCTCAGCTACTCTGCTACCTTGCTCCATCCATCTCTATGCACTCGCGCAATATCTCCCGGCAGGCTGTTGATCCCGGTGCCTCGCTCCCTCTGCCTCCCCCGTGCGCGAAAAAGGCTCTTGCCTCCAATGATTTTTCCACGACCACAGGTGGGAGGGATATGTACCTCTATTCCACAGCGAGCGAAAATAAATTCCTGCATTCGTCGCTGCTCTCCGACCAAAAGGGCTCATGTTTCTTTATTTTTAACATTTATATGAAATTCACACATTTTTCATGTCTTTTGCAGCTACTGCTCGTTATTACCATTAAAAAGACTTTTGCCTTCAATAATTTTTACCGAGATGGATTTCTATTTCGCAGCTACCAAAAATGAATTCTCGCATTCGTTGCCACTCACCGACTGAGATTTGATATTTTGATATTTTGATATTTTGATATTTTGATATTTTGATATTTTGATATTTTGATATTTTGATATTTTGATATTTTGATATTTTGATATTTT
>JAPYZD010005018.1:0-15882 GCA_030522725.1 Ichneumoninae sp. B BG-2022a | reverse complement strand
CGCTGTCGGTTGTCGCTGTCGGTTGTCGCTGTCGGTTGTCGCTGTCGGTCTATCGAAAGTGGAAGGTTTCGATTGATGACATAACAGGCTAGTTAAAAAGTCCTCGAATTTCCTAATAACTCTATATCGAGCGCTAATATCGCGGTTCTTTGGTCGCGACAGAATTGAAAAAAAAAAGTAATGGAAGGAAAAAAATCAATATCAACCACGAACGATCGGGAGAGCGGGCACCTATTTCTACACAAAGCGAAATGATACCGGTACAGTGGGCTTGAATTTCAATCGAATTGCTAACTATTTCGATGGGGGGGGGCTTGAGGCCCCCCCGCCCCCCCCCCCCCCCCCCCCCCTCCCCCTCCTCGCCCCGATCACTCCGACGACGCGATCGCGATATCAATCAATCCCCAAAAGTGGTTACCCGCCCGCCCATACACGAGAAACTTCTTTTTTTTCCTTTGTCACCGACGATTCCATTCGGTTCGTATTCCTGATGGATATCTGCCAGTCAGACCGAGCCTCCTTTTTTCACAACACTCTTCATTCGGCTTTTCAGCTGAGATGTCTTCTTCTTCCCTTTGCTTTTGATTTATAGCGATTAACGGTTATTCCAATTTATTATATCAATATTTATTTTTTCCCTTTATACAACAATCTTTATATTAAGCGCCAAATATTACATATTAAAATATTAAGTGAAAAATATTAAATATAAAAATATTAAGCGCAAAGTATTAAATATAAAAACATTAAACGCAAAGTATTAAATATTAAAACATTAAGCGCAAAATATTAAATATAAACATATTAAGCGCAAAATAAAACAGCATTTTTTTCTCCACTCAAATTGTTTTCCTGCATCGTCCTTTCAAATTTAATCCTCGAGAATCCTGTCCAACGATACACAAACAGCAAAAACTCCCGACCGCCTCCTCGCCCTGAGAATTTTCGTCGAATTTAATTTCTCTCCCTAAAAAATAAAAAAAAATCCACTAACTCTGCAGCCTTCTCCGGCGCGTTTCCCGCGCCTCCGTCAGTCCCGAACTCTCCTCGCGACTTTGGAGCCCCCCATTTTGTTCAGCTCAAACTGCCTAAAAACTGTGTGAAAAAACGTTATTTTGGGGTGAAATTCGACGCCGCGCTTTTTTTCCAAACGAATTTCACGATCCCATTTTTTTACAAATTTCATGAGGGGTTCGTGAAGGGAGGAGTGGGGGGAGGGGGGAGCGTCAGAGAACAACGAAGTGACGCACGGTTTCAGGTAAATTTGGTGATTTTCGAAGACCACCGTTTATACATACGAACCAATCCTGAAGCAAAATAATATAAAAGAAGGGGAGCGGGGAGGGGGGGGGGGGGTTAGCGCATCCTGCATATTCACGGGAATTTTTTTCCGTAAATCGGAGGGTTCTCGATGCTCTGCTGGGGTTGAAAAAAAATGAAGAAAAAAAATTTAGTCTATTCAATCGAGAAAGGAAAGATATAGAAGGAAAGATATAGAGGGTCTGAAAACGGGTGAAACGTCTGTTTTTCAACACAAATCCTCGAAGGCTTCTTCGGGCTCCGCGTCAAGATTTTTCTGGGTCATGGGAATTTTTTTTTTATTGGGGCACGACATGTGAATCGAAGTTTTTGCCCCGATTGTGGAAACGGATTTTATTTTTTTATTTTTGTACCTGCGATATAAATTTTTATCTTGACTCTCTTTTGATCTTCGAATTCTCATTTTTTTTTCTGGTCTTCAATCAAAATTGATGCTTCCAATTTTTTTTTGTTTTTCTTTTTGTTTCACGGTACAAAAATAATTTAGGATTGGGACGAAGTTTTGTGGCAGGTTGGGTGAGATAATTTGAGATAAATAAACAATTAAAGTAAATCGGAGGTTAGCGATCTATGTTTCTGAATTAAATCAGCGTGCTAATTACAATGCTACACGAACCGCGATTCCTACCTCTCTTCGCTTCGCGCGAGTCTCGCCCACGCAACCTCTTTTCCGTGTACCGACTATATTCTGGTGCCTCTTTCAAGAAATTAAAGAAAAAAAAACACACTTTTTAAAAATAAATCTTCGCCCAAATGTAGTGCATTTTTTTCAAACGAAGGGTTTTTGATTTTATATAAATATTTCGATTTCGATATAAACACATGAATCTTACGTATCTCCATAGAACGAAGGGTTTTTTTAATTTTATACTACCAGTTGAAGCGCCTACAACGAACGCAATACTTAAATGATTGATTTCGATATAAAGCAACTTTGCATTCGGTTGCAGCTTATCTGGCTGCTCGAAATGCATAAATCTTGCGTAATTACACAGAACGAAGGCTTTTTTAATTTTATACTACGAGCTGGAGCGTCTACAGCAAAACTCAAATGTTCGATTTCGATATAGTACAAAGTCGCTTTGTAGCGACTTTGCATTCGATGAGGACTTGTCTGGCTGCTCGAAACGCATGAATCTTGCGTATTTGCACACTGAAAAAAAAAATTTGCTTGCGGGCTGCCGAAGAAAAAAATGTTTGTTTCAATTCTTACAATTCCATATGATATTGAAACAACGACGGCAAGACTGTCAAGGCAACATGTTAACGTTTCACTCCGGTATGAAATTGTACTTGTACGAATTCAGAGTAGAATTGAAACAACGTTTTTACTTCATTGGCAGCCCGCAAGCAAATTTTACTTGATTCAATGATATTTTTTTTTCTGTGCATAGAACGGAGAGTTTTCGATCTTATACTACGAGTTGAAGCTCCTACAATTAACGCAAAACTCAAATGTTCGATTTCGATATAAAGCGACTTTGCATTCGATTGGGGTTGTCTGGCTGCTCGAAACGCACGAATCTTGCGTATTTACATACAACGAATTGCTTTTTGATCTTACACTACGAGTTGAAACGCCCACAACGAAAACAAAACTCAAAGATCGAATTTTACGAAATAACAAAATGGCCGATAAAAAAAAACAAGTTTTGAAGATTGAGCATGACACGGATGTCCGATACGCAAACTTTGAAACTAAAAAGGAGATATTTTAGAGTAATTTATACTTAATTTGTTTATAACATTGTTATTAATCTTTTAAATGGTTTCTAATTTGCAGGGCTTCATGTTAGTAGTATTCAGAAAGTAATGCTGCCAGGTACAGTGAAATTCGTTCATCCGTATTGAAGATAAAGCATGACACGGACGTCCGACCAACTAAAAGATTCATAAAAGGTATTTTTTTTGGTTTTAGCTAAATTTGTATATAATCATAAACTTATATTTGTTTAATGGGTTTCAGACTCTCCGGGCTGTTTGTCAATGATACAACCAAACTACGTAGCAAATTTTAGCTGCGTTGGTTGATTCGTTGCGAAGAAATACCACACAGAAAAAAAATATCATTGAATCAAGTAAAATTTGCTTGCGGGCTGCCAATGAAGTACAAACGTTGTTTCAATTCTACTCTGAGTTGGTACAATTTCATGCCGGATTGAAACGATAACATGTCACCTTGAAAGTCTTGCTGTCGTTGTTTTAATATCATATGGAATTGTAAGAATTGAAAGTAGAATTGAAACAAACAGCCCGCAAGCAAATTTTTTTTTCAGTGCATGACACGGTCGTCTGACCGGATAAAAATTTAAAAAATAGTCATTTTAATAGGCACTTCTTACGTGTAAGGAGTGAGTGCCTAAAAATACATCGACAAAAAATGCTCTCAGCAATCATGAAGACGTCCCAGCTCACCGTTCAAGATTACACCAAAGTAGCGCGAAGGCATCCGAAGATCGAGGGTAAAAAAAGGTCTCTTTAATCCTCGTTCGTCGGGTTCGGAGCGCAACAGTCTGCATGAAAAAAAAGCATCTGGGATCTTAAATCCAACCCCGGTAAGACGCTGCATGTTGCGTCTTAGCCGAATCCCTCCGCGGCCACGAAAGAACCACGAAAGAGAAGAGAATTCGGCTGTGCAGCGCGGGTGGAGCGGCTCGAATTAGGGTGGTTTATTTCTTTTTATTTTTTTTTCGTCATCCAAGGTCACTCAACGCGGCCAGCGTGGATCGCAATATGTGAGGGAGGGGGGAAAGATGGCCCAAAAAAAAGCGGGCGGCAGGGGATGATGAGTGAATGACAGGACAATGAGCTCGGTCCGATGCACGCGAATGCTTTATGACGATATAATATCGTAAGCGGTGCCCTTGCCAGTGCTGCACCGATCTCAATGCAATCGAATTTGTGGCTCGAATTTCTTCGGACGGAAAGAAGGGACGAGGAACGATGCAGAGGCTCCGGTGGAAAGTGCGAGGGCAACGGAAAGGCGGGGGAAAATTTTGGAGAAGGACTCATCTCGCATAAGTTATCGAAAAGAAAGTGAATATTGCAAGTACTTCTCGATGGTACAAAAATCTGAAAAAATGCATGCATATTAAAGGCACTGAAATGTTTCATTTAATAATAATAATTCAAAATGTTATTAATATCAAAATGTTGTTAATAATAATACCAAAATGTTATTAACAAATTTATCAAAAAATTAATTGTTTAACAAATTACACGGCCAAACAACTTTTTTTAAATTGAAAATGATTCATTTATTTTACTGAATACGTATGAATTTTTTCAGATTTTACAATTAGTGTTGATTTTTGTATTTTTTCAGACATTTTTTCCATATAAAAAATTAAAAAATCAAAGCTAATAGAAAAATCTGAAAAAATTCATACGTATTCAGAAAAATAAACGAATCACTTTCATAGAAAAAAAAAGTTGTTTTGCTGGGCAATTTGTTAAAGAATTAATTTTTTGATTAATTTGTTAATAACATTTTCAAATGATTATTGTGCAAAATGAATCTTTTAAGTATCTTTAATCTGCATGAATTTTTTCAGATTTTTATATCATCGAGAAGTACTTGCAATATTCGCTTACATTTCTCGAACTTATGCGAGATGAGCGGGAAGCGACATAGCTACCTTAAGGTATTAGACATTTTTTTTTTTGAGGGTAAAAGTAAGAGTTGATGTTTGACCTGACCTTTCGCGTGGCGTGTAGCAGTAGTTTCGAAAATCGTCGGGGATGGCGCCAGACGCCGAGACACAAAGCGGAGGACGGATTTTTTATTTTCTTTTTTTTTATTACATAAATGTAATTAAAATAACATAAATAAATGTAATTCTCTTAAGATTAATTAATTCGGAATTGCTGATGGGAAAATGTTGATGTCATTGAGAAGTGTCTATGGTCTTATTTTAAGATTTCATTCATTTTTCTTCCTCATGGAGGAAGCTTTGGTTTGGTGAAAAAAAAGTATTCGGGATGTTCCAAAATATCGACAAGTCACACTTTTTTAATATATAAAACACACATTTTATACATATGTACACTGCTGTTCATGAATGCCTGGATTTCCTTGCGTCTTCCTGGATGTCTTCCCGGACGTATCTTCCTTGGTATCTTCGACCCCATGAAGACATAGAGCAAGATATCCAAGAAGATAAAAAAATCAGAAAAACCAGGCATTCATGAACAGCAGTGTACATATAAATATAATAAATAATAATATAATAAAGAGTTCGTCCCGTAAATAGATAAAAAAATTTATAATAAGTAAATAAATTTAATCCTCGTGCGATAAAATCGGATAAAATAGGGTTAAAATAGGGTTGTCGAAGAAATGTTGACGTCATTGAGAAGAGTCTACCGACATAGCATGGAAATATTTAAAAAATGTATCAATTACATATATATTTTTTTATATTGAAAATATTTTGTTTATATTAAAAAAATATTTGTGAAATGTTTTTAAAACATTTTGAAAATATATTTTTGTCCGCTCACAAATCTTACATTGAAATGTTTAGCTTAAATGTTTTTTCAACAATTCAGAGAAATGCATAAAAGATTGTAAGATTGAAAATATTTCGTGCTATATGGTTTTATTTTTATTTTTAATATAAATTTTTTTTAATATGAATTTAATCCTTGTAAGATAAAACAGTTACGAATTGGCGATTAGTGAAATGTAAATGTATCAAGAAGCGTCTACAGTCTTATTGAAAATCAGTGGTCAATCGCAAAATTCCCGTTGAACGTTATCGGTCATATTCACAATCTCTCTCTACGTGAAGAAGATATCATCACGTATTTGATTCTCATCGAACATCGATCAATTATTACGATCATTTTTCCACAATGAACTACATTTCACACCTCGTACGACATTCCAAAGTCTATTTTTATTCTCTGTGATTGATTAATTAATTTTAGTCATTAAATAAATATATAAATAATGCATAAGTAATTTTCTTTGATAAACTAATTGACAATTGAATGATTTCATTTGATAATAATAAATAACTTAATAAATTAACTGTTTCACTTAAAAAACTTTTATTTCTTAACAAATAAATAAAATTATTAAGAATTAATGCATTTTAATTAAAAAATGTATATGTTGTCTGATAAAAATAGTCAAGGGAAGGTTTTTCATCAGCTATTAGTTCATTCAGAGAAATCGAACTTATCGAAAGACCTAAATAAATAAAATTATCAAAAATTAATAAATAATAATAAAAAAATTTATATGCTGTTTGATAAAAAAAATAACCAAGGGAAGGTTTTTCATCGGCTATTAGTTCATTCAGAGAAATCGAACTTATCGAAGCCCCTAAATAAATAAAATAATACAAAATTAATAAATAATAATGAAAAAATTCTTTTAATAAAAAAATGTATATGCTATTTGATAAAAATAGCCAAGGCAAGTTCATTCGGGGAGGTCGAACTTATCGAAGGTCCTCTCGTTGCACGAAGGCTGATTCTTTGATAACACATTCAACAATAAAAATATGCAACTATGACAATAATAACGAGGAAACAAGGCTCGAGAACCGTCGCGTCGACTTCCGCGTTCCCTCGACGCTTTGTCGATATATTCAATCGATATCCTTGTTTTCTCTCGTCACATATAAAATTCCGTTCATTAAAAAAAAAAAAAAAAAAAATGATAAAAAAATCCTTGTAAATCCCCTCGGACAGTGTTCTTACAAAGTGACGACGGAAATGCTTTTTAATTGACATCGAATTCCATCGGTTGTTTGCCATGTTAGACGTTTATGGAAAACCACATATTTTTCGTGTCATACCACGAACACATATTTAATGGAACGCGAATAAATTAACGATCTATCGCCACTCGGAAAAACCTACGATTCAATAATTAATTAATCTGTCTGCATGATTCGGTCGAAATTGTTATTTCGTCATACATTTTTTTCCACACTGTACTATTTTTCATTAATTTTTGTCGATTTTTTAAGCGAAGGTTTTTTTAAAGTAATTCTATTTCATAATGTTAAGTTTTATCTTACCCTGTTTTTATTGTCGTGTAACTCTGCGAAGAATTAATATCTTTTGGCTTCTTTGTAATGAAATCGATACGACGGAATGTGGGTAATAAGTTTGTCACGGTAACACGAAGATTTAACAAATAGTTTGAGAATTATAGGCTCTACAAGTCAAAAACTCAGACCCACACTCATGGGTCTGAGTTTGTGCCCTGGAGTTTTTGGCTTCCAGAGCCTACAATTCTCGAACAATTTCTTAAATCTCCGATATGCCTCCACAACCTTCTTACCCACATCCCGTCGTATCGATTTCACTACAAACAAGCCAAAAGATATTAATTTTTCGCAGAGTTACACGGACAATAAAATAGGGAAAGACAAAACTTAACATTATGAAATAACATTACTTAAAAAATATCTAACCCAAATACTGTCCATCATATCGGCATGGTACCTACACAGATACTTCACTCGGGTCCTCTCGTATCGATTTCACTACAAAGAAGCCCAAAAATATTCACTACGAGCGGAGCAATGCCTCGCGGAAGACAGCGGTGCGAAAATCTGTCTTTCCTTTTCGTACATTTTTTTTCACTCTTCGATCGACATTGAAAAAAAAAAAATGACGCAGGACGAATTTACAATGACTGGTGGAATGATTCACGAGCAGCAAGGGCGAGTCATCGAACGGGCAAGTGATCTACGGAAGAGCGCAGCTGCTCGATCATTACCGCGAGCGGTAACTCTGCGATATACGCGAGATAGGACGAGCAGCGGACGGAAAAAGAAGAACGTGTTTCAACGCATGGGGCATATCGAGGGGATGGCTGCGTGAACGCGAGGGATATGCGTGCTTGGCCCGAGCCGATGCCGCCGCGCACGGGTAAAGATCATTCGAACGTTCGATCTTCGAGTACATAATTACGAGGCCGGGTAGATATTGGAGGAGAGGAACGCGACTACCGCCTAACGTATAGCTCGTCGTCACGTGAGTGCTCTGAGACACGCAACGAGATATTACAATTTTCATAAAAAATCCCCCTCCCCCCCCCTTCTACCCGACCCGGCATGGAGAGCAACTATGTGTCGGTCGGGTCGTGTAGTAATTACCTCGGGAAAAACGCGGTACATGTCGATTTGATTGATCTGTTGCGGAAATTGTATTTTTATGACGGGGAGACCGGGGTCAAGTGAGACACGTTGATCTTTGGTTTTTCTTAATTTTTTTTTACCGTTGTGCGATGTTAATCGGTTTGAAATTTTGCAGACGTCGAGAGACGGGGTTTGAGAGAGGGTAAAAAAATTCGCGGACCTGTGGGCAGTTTAGTTTTTAAGGGGGGATGGAAACATTGGAAGGTCGTAGCCGACGCGTGGGGCGCTTGGCGCATTTTGGATTTTACTTTTTATTTTTTATTAACATGGTGGTACGATGAATCGGTTTGCCCTTTGGCACGAGTCTAGAGGTACGTTTCATCTGACTGTAAAAAAATCGGGAGAGCTGTACCTCATTCCATTTCTTGATACGAGCAGGTGATATTGAAAGGTCGCGTCTGACGAAAACCTCACTTGGCGCGTTTTGGATTTTACTTTTTATTTTTTATTAACGTTGCTGTACGATAAAGCGGTTTGCCCTTTGGCACGAGTCTAGGGATAGGTTTCGTCTGAATGTAAAAAATCGGGAGAGCTGTAGCTAATTCCATTTTTTTATACGAGCCGGTGATATTGAAAGGTCGTATCCGACGTGAACCTCACTTGACGAGTTTTGTATTCCAAATTTTATTTTTTACTTCCGTCGTTGTTCGATAAATCAATTTGAGATTTGGCACACATCGAGAAATGATCTTCAGCTGACTATAAAAAAATTACGAGACTCGTAACCAATTCCCTTTCGTAATACGAGCCTGGAAAATAGCAAAGTCGGACCGACGAGTTGATTTTTTGGCTCAGTTTGCATTTTACACTTTAATTTTTATTCCTGTCAATATTCCACAAAAAAAATTTGCCATTTTACACATATCAAGAGTACATCTTTACCCGACTGAAAAAAAAATTATGAGACCCGTAGCCGACCCCATTTCTTAATCCGAGCCTATAACGTTTAAAGATTGGAGTTTCAAGAAGGACACTTGACGAATTTTGCATTTTACATTCCAATTTTTATTTCTGGCAATGTCCAATGAATAAATTTGCCCTTTGGCACATATCCGAAGATGGTCTCTACCGTCTTATAAAAAAAATCCGCAGTCCCTCGGCCAATTAGTGATATAGTTATTTATTGAATTGTAAAATCTTCGAAACGAATTTTGCAGTTCGTCGCCGATAAGTCACTTAGCGACCCCATTGAAGGGCGAGAAGTGCGTAAATAAATATGTTGTTAGGAGGGAATGGGCGTAACGCGGTATTTCGAGCGGAACGAGACAATAAGCCTGACCGGAGAGGGTCCTTGCAGCTTCGATGGAAGCAGCGCGAAATCTCGCCGGAAGAGTGGCCAGCGACGAGCGGCCCAGTCTTATAATCTAATAAAGGGGTTGCCGACGCCCACGTTACCCTCAATGGTGCCCATCCATATTTTTTCTGGATCCTCCCTTCCATCTCCGTCACAAGAAAAAAAGTATAAACTATTCATAGACTAAATAATTTATGTACATTATTGGACATAAATAGCCTGTATTATTATTTTTTTTATTATTCACTAATTTTTTCAAACCTTCATTTTTTATTTTGACTCATTACAAAGACCGATAAACGGTCCAAACGCCTCTCTAGACGCCGCTTATTCAAACATTTCTTTTATTTTTTTTAAATATATTAATTTTTTTTTGTGTTAAATATTTTTATATTAGAGGTATGCGAATAGCGTTTGAATTGAATTGGATATTGATATTCAATTCAACGTTTGAATTGAATATTCAAAAACTTGGATAATTTTAAAAAATCGAGTTATTGGCCCTAACAGCCCTAATATGAAGAAAACGCAAAAGTATTTTGTATTTTGTACTTAAAATACCAGAAAAGTATTTGGATACTTATAATACGTATGTAAAATACTACCCAGCTCTGCCCTCAAAGTAATATTTCTAATTATTGGAATAATTCGTTTACCTAATTGGAATATTTAGACTATTAAAATCATTCGAATGTATTGAAGTATTTTGAATATTCAAATACGAATTATTTATATTCAATTCATGATGAATTATTCAAATTTTTGCATATTCGCACATCCCTAATTTATAACCATTTTTTAAAATTATTATTACAATTATTTATATATCAACAATATACTATATAATAATAATAATAATATATCAATATATTTATATTATAGTAATAAATAATTTATAACAATTTTGATTAATTTCGTAAATATCGTTGCGTGGCTGACACGTAATTTTAGCCAGTCGTCAGAATTTTCCTTTTCCCTCTGGCAGTCTCGGGATTTTTCGCCGAATGACTCTTTTTAAGTTGCCAACACGCCCGGTCGGCATCATCAGGAGCCCAAGTTCCGACGAAAGTGCTGCGGACCGGCTGCGCGAGACTGTCCGAAATGGCAACTTCGTGGATTGGCGAGGGCGGCGGCGCGCATAGAGAGGTACAGTAGCAAAATCACCAGCAACAGCAGTAACAAACTGTGCAACACTCTCGATTCCCGCAACAACCCCTGACGGGATTCCAGCCCCCGGCAATGCCCGTTCCGCGATGTGTAATTGAATTGGCTACCGCCTTCGCCCATCGGCCAAGCAAACAACGACCGCTGTCCTCCTTTTTATTTACCCCCCCCCCCCACCTCCCCCTCCCCCCCCCGCCCTTCGGTATTCCTTTATTTTATTTCGGTCTCCTCCGCGCGCAACCCCTTCCGAATTTTCTCTCACCGACACACACTCGGGCGGATGGGAAAAAATTCCATACGAAAATACCGACTTGCAGAGCAGATTTTGAATTTTTATTTATTTATAATAATTTATTTTTATTTATTTATAATCATTTGGATGGTCATTTTAATATTTGGAGAAATACTTCTTTTTTAATAAGGCTATTTTCCATTGAAAGCGATATTTTTGTCCAACTGCGCGGTAATTTTATGTATCATGAAATTCTGTTTTTTTAATATTTAAAGTCATTTGGATGGTCATTTTAATATTTCGATAAACATTTCTTTTTTAATTGTCTTTTTAAACAATTTATTTTAAGGATGGATAACTATTCGACAAATTGATTTCAGAATTAAAAAATTAAAGGTGAAGAAGATGTATGTAAACATGGCTGTTACAAATTTAAGCGCACAAGGACCAGACTTGTCAGATTTTCTTTATTCTTCCTAATTTTTTTATTTCAAAAATATTCGCGCATTAACAAAATAAAAAATGGGATTGCATAGTACACATGACGATGCATCCTGCAGAATTATTTCAGATTTTAGAGTCGTCGACAAACTTGATAAAAAAAAGTTTGCCTCTTGGGAGATCAAATATCCAAATTTTTTCGCACCCTTATCTTCATGAGAGTATAACTTTAGTTTAAGCCATTTGTTTATGGCTTCTTTGTAGGGAAATCGAAACGCTAGGCTGTAAGGAAGAAGTTTCTTCATGCGCAATGGCCATATAACGAAAAGTGTAACAATTACACCGTTTTGAAGTTGAAACTCCGGCTTTGGAGCCTTCAAAAATCGAGGAATCAAAATTCCAACGCAACCTCTCTTATTTTTTCAGTCTTCCTGCTTCGATTGTACAATTTCGAAGTTATCATCTTTAATTCCGTGACGAATATCTATCCGGATTCGGATATTCGGCTTATCGGAGCGAGACATTTTCGTTCGCGGAATTTGCCCGGACAAGCTTCAATATTCGACCGGAGTAGAAAAGCGTATAGGAAAGGGCTATTTGGGAGTTGAATGGAAAGAGAGTCCTCCGTCCCTCGGTGGAGGAAGTCCACCTCCGACCCTCTCGTGTTTCCTCTCAGCCTCACCCTTCCGTTTCTTCCCTCATTTTCCTTTTCCTGCACTCGAAGCTTGGCCTTCCTCTATATTGACCGCCACACAGCTGAGTTCCCTCTCTCCGCCTCTCCACTATTCCGCATTTTAAAGGGAAAATTTCCGTTTGTTCGCGGTGGCTCGTCTTTTTCCCTTCCCTCCGGTTTCCCGCCTCGGCGTTCCCGATTTCTTGGGATTATTCTACGACTCGGCGCGTGCAACAGCTCGGACGGAAAATAACCCGAAACGCTTTGCCACTGGCAGCGAGGCTCCCTTCTGTCAGAACACACGAATGCCCGCTCCACGGTGGAATTTCCTTTTCCTTTGCCAATTGCCAACGAGTATACGCCCTCACCACTCCCACGATGTTGAACGAATCCACTGGCAGGAATTAGAAATGAGCGAGCACGAGATATCGCTCGAATTTACTTTTAATGTTGTTTTGGAGACGATGGAGTACTCGAGATATCGCGTGTTTTAGATCAAAATTTTATTTTCTCGGCAATTGTCTGTCGAGTAGATTTGGCCTTTGGCACACTTTGGGATTGGGTCTTTATCAGTCAGGAAAAAAATCAAGAGGTCCATAGCTGGGCCCGTTTCTAAGCTGGAGCCTGAATGTTGGAAGGTCGGATGCGCCCGGAGCTTACTTGGTTCTCCTTGTATTGTATATTTGGTTTTTTATTTCTGTAATTGTTCAACGAATCAATTTGCCCTTTGGCACACTTCGAGACATGATCTTTATCAGTCAGAAAAAAAATCAAGAGGTCCCTATCCGATTCCATTTCCAAGTACGAGCCTGAAACATTGGAAGGCCGGATGCGTCCGGAGTTTACTTGGCTCATCTTCTGCTGTACATTATATTTTTTATTTCCGAAAAGCTACAATGAATCAATTTGCATTTTGGAACACGTCGAGGTATTGCCCTTGTCTCTCTACAAAAAAATCGCAAGACCTCTAGCCAATTTCACTTTTTGCCACGAGCCCGCAATGCTGCAGGGAGAGGTCATCAAGTGGCCTCTGCACCGGATCAAAATATCTGTAAGGTCCAAACTGCAGACAAACAAATATGTTCCTCTATCGGACTTCGAGTCCCGAGTCTCTAAACAAACGACTCCTCTTCGTCAGACGTAAGATTTCGTATTTGTTTGCTGCTCTCGAGCCACGGTAAGGGGGACAATCGTAGAGAAGGAGGACACCATCTTCAACGAGAAAAGAACGAGAGGACTCGCAACCCGCAGGGTCGAGCACGTGACGCTCTATAGCGTTCCATCTTCCTCATTCTCCTCTGTTCCTTCCCTCCGACCCTTTCTCTCGCTCTATCTCTATCCTCCTGTTTATTTTACTCATTTCATTACATGCTCGGGGAAACGGAAACAAGACAGTGCAAACTTCCGACCCACAGTAGATTCCCTGAAAAATCTTCTCGACTCTTCAACTAAGTTGTACATTTGGGATTTGATTTTTCACCTCGATAACAATGTATCCGACCGTGCATCCAATAAAAATCTCCGCTCATAAAACTTCCATTTCTTTCTTTTTTATAAAAAAAACACAGCCCTATTAACATTTTTTTTAATCAGACAATTCGTATTCCCCGAGCACAAAATCCCGCAATCTGGCTATTTCGCGAATACGTTCCGTTTCGCATGTCAAAGTTAAGAGATTTTCAGACATTTTTCAGAAACTTTTCAGAAATTTTTCAGAAACTTTTCAGAAACTTTTCAGAAACTTCTCAGAAATTTTTCAGAAATTTTTCAGAAACTTTTCATAAATTTTTCAGAAATTTTTCAGAAACTTTACAGAAATTTTTCAGAAATTTTTCAGAAACTTTTCAGAAATTTTTCAGAAACTTTTCAGCAATTTTTCAGAAACTTCTCAGAAATTTTTCAGAAACTTTTCAGAAATTTTTCAGAAACTTTTCAGAAACTTTTTAGAAACTTTTCAGAAATTTTTCAGTAACTGTTCAGAAATTTTTCAGTAACTGTTCAGAAATTTTTCAGAAACTTTTCAGAAATTATTTGATTAATTTCGTTCAGTCATTTTATTGTCACGCACGTAAAAACACAACTTAACATCGCTTCATAAGATCTGATCTCGACCCCCCCCCCCCCCCAATTCCGTAAAACCGCTCGACCAGGAATCGCTTCCTTTCGTCCACTGTCATCACCATGTACACTGCTGTTCATGAATGCCTGGATTTCCTTGCCCGATGTCTTGCCCGATGTCTTGCCCGATGTCTTGACCGATGTCTTGACCGATGTCATGACCGATGTCTTGACCGATGTCATGACCGATGTCTTTACCGATGTCTTTACCGATGTCTTTACCGATGTCTTTACCGATGTCTTTACCGATGTCTTTACCGGTGTCTTTACCGATGTCTTTACCGATGTCTTTAGCAATGTCTTTAGCAATGTCTTTACCGATGTCTTTACCGATGTCTTTACCGATGTCTTTACCGATGTCTTTACCGATGTCTTTAACGATGTTTTTACCGATGTCTTCAACCCCGTTAAGACATAGAGCAAGATTTCTAGAAGATAAAAAAAAATTAGAAAAACCAGACATTCATGAACAGCAGTCGAACTCATTCTCTTAATCTCGCCCTTTTCCGATCCTCTTACCGTCAACTTTCAGATTTACCACAGCCTCATTACCCTACGAAGCCACCGTTCGTTATAATCACCATGCCCGATCGAAAAGAAAAAAAAACCCCAGAAACATTAACCCGGCTTCGTCAAACCGTTCCAGGTGAATACTAAAATCTCGCAAGAAATTCAATGAAAGACACTCGTACTCTCACTTCGCGGTTTCACATGTGCCCGTTTGGTGTATCGACGGCGATAAATTTATCGTGGTATTCGTAAGAAGAGTCATTTCATCGGTCCGGGCATAAATCAGAGAAGCCCATCGGGGGATTGGACGGATTCTTTTTCGAGCCGTCCCAAACGAAGACGCGCGGATTGTCGTTAAATGGACCAAGTGGCCATTGACCACCCGCGTAAGAAGAGTCGACGTCGCGCGATAAGATACGCGCCGAGGTTTTTCCTCGACAGAGACTGACAGAGCAAGAGAGGTTCAAGCAACAGGGAATACTCGATGCACCCGTAATCCATGAACGGCAAGGTTGCGCCGAGTCGTTCGCGGAGGCGAATCTCTTCTTCGTCTCCTAGCGGAGAAGGCGGTGAGAGGCTGGCTCTTCCTTCTGGTACCGTATGATGAGACGCGGGCATAAGGGGTATCATGGGAACGCGGTAGTCACACCGTCCGCGGATCGTGGACCTTACGGTATTGCTGCCCCGTCATCCCGTAATGGAGGCCGCAAAAAGTATTTCCTCCGATCGTAAACTCCTTTTTGTCAAAAACAAAACTGTTCAATTTAGCATTTATTTGAATCGGACAGTTCATATTCATCCAATATAGAATCAAGACGATCCGGCTATTCCACGGATATGTTGCGTTTTGCATGCCAAAGTTAAGAGATTTTCAGAGATTTTTCAGAGATTTTTCAGAGATTTTTCAGAGATTTTTCAGAGATTTTTCAGAGATTTTTCAGAGATTTTTCAGAGATTTTTCAGAGAT
>JAPYZD010005017.1:0-14017 GCA_030522725.1 Ichneumoninae sp. B BG-2022a | reverse complement strand
TGTGTGTATGTGTGTATGTATGTATGTATGTATGTATGTATGTATGTATGTATGTATGTATGTATGTATGTATGTATGTATGTATGTATGTATGTATGTATGTGTGCATGTATGTATATTTATTCTACACACATGTGTTCGGCGCGTATGTGCATTGGCGCTGGGGCATTTGCTGTTCGCTTCGGAGATATCGTTGAGCGGCAATCTACCGTCGAGATATATACATAGTTGGGATTAACAAGTGTGGCTAATGCTGTTTCTGATGCAGAGGCTGCTCGCTGCTTCTGGCGTGCGTTCGAGCGGCGCGTGTGTAGCGCTGAATGACACGAGGAGAATAAAAGCTACCGAGGAGTCAACGTTCAGTAATCGTGCGGGCTTACCGGGACGCGCCGAGTAGCCACTCATACGCTCTTCCACCGACGCCGATTGCTCATCCTTCCATGATAATTCATTAATTCCCGGGAGTGGCGGAGAGGCACGGTCGAGGCTTTGCGACGCGGGGTAAACGATTTGGAACCAGTAATCGAGCGACTCTCCAGTCACCGTTCGCCTCACGTATTTCCTCGGGAATTCTTGTCCTTTTGTAGTTGGCCGGTGGAGCCAAGGTAACGTGGCCCGATAACATTTCGTTGGCAAGATGTGCCGCAGACCGGGAAGCTTATGTGCTCGTGCAAACTGTATATTCTGGATATTCTGTACATGCTGCATATTTTAGACAAACTGTATAGGGTAAAAGTGTTGAATATGGCCCACCTCGATTAACATGTAAATCAATGATATATGGACCGGGCCATATTCCCCACTTTTACCCTACTGTATATCAGAGCTGGGCAGTTCTTACAACACATGAGTACTTTTTTGGTATTTAAAGTACGAAAGTACTTTTCGATACTTTAAGTACTTGGCCGTTGGAGCGAAGGTAACATGGCCCGATAACATTTCGTTGGCAAGATGTGCCGCGGACCGGGAAGCTTCTGTACTCGTGCAAACTGTATATTCTGGATATTGTGTATATGCTGTATACTCTGTACAATCTGTATGATTTAGGTTCAAATATTCCCTCGTCACGCTTCACTTTGTCGGATCTGCGCTTGGCGCGGAAAAATATACGGCAGAATGTGCTCCCGAATCTTTTTTTTTTGCACCTTCGATTTTTACTCAAGAAATCCAAGTCATACGTCTGAAATTAACGTCCAAGTACATAATTTATAGAAAAAAAAATGTGAGTGCTAGAGCGCGAACCGACATTTTTTGAAGAAATAAATAATGGCGTACAAAAAAAAACAACTGAACATTTTTGTATGAAATTTTGCACGAACACTGACTATTAACCACACTTACTATGTGCGAAATGTCAGTTTGATCGGTCGAGGCATTCTCGAGTTATACCGGTTTGAATTTTTCGCATCTGATTCGCACACACACACACACACATACATCCGGACATTTTTCCTAAATGTGAGTTTTCAACGTTTTGGAACATTCTGACCATGTTTTCATTTTCATCATTTTTTTTAACCAAAACAAAGCTTTCCCTACGAGGAAGCAAAATTACCTTAGCTAGAAAATGTCCTCAAGTTTATTTTTCCAAATATTCCCAAAAATTAAAGACGTATTCTTTCGTCGCAGTTCTGCCTCGAACGGATCTCCAGCTTTGGCTGAAGAAGCTTCCACATGTAGATAAAGGAATACCGAATAGCCCCGAGGGATTCGTGCATTATCGTAACATATTCCTTCGGGCCCTCGGGAGAGTAAAATGAAGCTATGGTGATGTTTGTTCCAGTCCCCGGTGCCCTTTCAGCGTCATATGTGGATGTGGATATGACGAGCGGTATATCCGTCAACACGGGGAGAAGAGGAGAGAGAGAGCGCGTGGGTTGCACCGTGCTCACATATCCTTTGTTCCTCGACTCTCTCTCTCTCCACCGCGTACACATGTGTGGCGTACCCTTGTACTCTTGGCGATTGTGGTTCCTGTGTGGCGTCTTTGTCTCTCTATCGTCGCAATGGCGTAGCTGCGAGACGCGCAGAGACTCCGATCGGAGCACCCACGTTACTTCCTGCCTGCTTCGACTGTGTCTCGGGTCCGTCGATGCTCCCGCTTCGACCTATGCATGTGCCAATCTTCGAACCGAACGTTGCCCACCTGGAAAAATTATGCTGACGATTCTGTAAATTGTTGTGTCTGATCGGACAAGGCAACCATTTTTTATGCTTCCCGGAACAAAATTCTATTGGGATGGAAAAGTTGCTCTGAGTCAAAAGAGCTGTAAAACGCCCATTGCCCACCTGAAAGAATTGCGCCGGCGATTCTGTAAATTGTTGTATCTTCTCGGATGAGGCAACAATTTTGTATGCTTCCAGCAACAAAATTCCCTTGTCATGGAAAAATTGCCCTGATACAAGAAAACTTGAAAATGCACATTACTCACCTGGTAGAATTACATTGACGATTCTGTAAATTGTTATATCTTGTCGGATGAGGCAACCATTTTTTATGCTTCCCGGAACAAAGTTCCTTGGGATGGAAAAATTGCCCTGACTGAAGAAAACTTTAAAATGCACATTGGCCACCTAGAAGAATTATTTTAATGCTTCTGTAAACTGTTGTATCTTCTCGGATGAGTCAACAATTTTTTATAATTCTCCGCAAAATGCCATTGGAACAGAAAAACCGTTCTGAGTCAAAAGAGCTTTAAAACGCACATTTCCACCTGGAAGAATTACGTTAACAATTCGGTAAATTGTTGTATCTTTTCGGACGAGCCAACAATTTTTTTATGCTTGCCAGCAAAAATGCCCCTGGATGGAAAAGTTGCCCCGAGTCTTTCGTCAAATTCCGCGTCAATGGGAGAACTCCGCACAGTTGATGTAATGAGTATGCAAGTGTGCTGGCATTGTGTGCTCGAGGAGGACGGAGAAATAGGGCGTCAACATCGGTCGCGGCGACGGAGAAGGGTTATTGTTTCGGAGAACGATACACGCTCCTGCTGTTGCCTCTCCCTACGCCGTTTCCGATCGTTTCGTCTGCCACGTCGTCGACGTGCGTACCATTTACAAGGCCATGTTACCTCTGGCAGTCGAGACGCTACTCTACCGTGGCCACTGCCAATTGGCAGTGGGCACACACTTCTTTGATACCTGGCGGGCATGTGGCTTACACGTCTTCCTGGTAAGATGTGGAGAAACAAACAATTTATTTCCAGCTAGGATTTTTTTTACCGTAACTAATTTATCTACTCGATATCGAAACAACAAATTATCTTTCTGTGGCACAAAATTGTTTGCTATAGCAGCAAATTGTTTACTGTAGCAGCAAATTGTTTGCCATAGCAGCAAATTGTTTACTGTAGCAGCAAATTGTTTGCCGTAGCAGCAAATTGTTTGCCGTAGCAGTAAATTGATTACTGTAGCAGCAAATTGTTTGCCGTAGCAGCAAATTGTTTGCCGTAGCAGCAAATTGTTTACTGTAGCAGCAAATTGTTTACTGTAGTAGCAAATTGTTGGCCGTAGCAGCAAATTGTTTACTGTAGCAGCAAATTGTTTGCCGTAGCAGCTTGCCGTAGCAGCAAATTGTTTGCCGTAGCAGCAAATTGTTTGCCGTAGCAGCAAATTGTTTGCCGTAGCAGCAAATTGTTTGCCGTAGCAGCAAATTGATTGCTTTAGCAGCAAATTGTTTGTCGTAGCAGCAAATTGATTGCTTTAGCAACAAATTGTTTGCCGTAGCAGCAAATTGATTGCCGTAGCAGCAAATTGATTGCTGTAGCAGCTATTTTTTATTGTAGTTGCAACGTTACTTGCTGTCGGAACAATCAATTATCAACGATCCAATTCTGTTAAAGAAATAAAAACCTTTTCTCCGTATAGTCAACTCTGGCACCTACGTCCCTTCAGCATTTACACCAAGAAATGTCGATAGAAAATTGTATATCGCTGACGTAAGAGTCCGAGAGTACTCCGAGAAGAGCTTCGATTAGTTTCTATCGCATACCCTCGAGCAACAATGATTTTCCTCCATCGCTGAAGGTGAAGCATACGCGGTTCCTCTAGTATTGCAGTGGGTAGACTTTATGGTATTCCGCTAGTATGTGATTGCCAGTGAAGGAGAATCGATATGCTACATGCAGAGGAGTCGATGATACTGATGATTATGCTCATCATCATCATCATCAACATCATCATCATTATCATCATCATCATCATCATCATCATCAACATCATCATCATTATCATCATCACCACCATCATCATCATCATCATCATCATCATCATCATCATCATCATCAACATCATCATCATCATCATCATCATCATCATCATCATCATCATCATCATCATCATCATCAACATCATCAACATCATTATCATCAACATCATCATCATTATCATCACCATCATGATCATCGTCACCATCATCATGACCATCATGATCATGATCATGATCATGATTATGATCCTCATCATCATCATCAACATAATTATAATCAACATCATCATCATCATCACGATGAAGACGACGATAATGATAATGGCAGATGTTATCGGTAGCGAGAGCCTCAATCTCCTTCGCTATTCGAAGTATACCTCGGGCGGAAGTGGACGATGAAAAATAGTAAATTACGTGCCGAATCACGCAACATCCGATAGACAAGCAACGTCGAGAGGTCTAGTCCCGCACCGCATGCAGTACCGAGTCCGAGTCGCTGCGAATATGTTTACTCTGCGCGACCCCCTTTCCCCGTCGGTGTGAGAAGAGACTCCTCGGATTATCGTGAAACTCCCGAGTTAACCCGAGTTAACCCGAGTTAGGGATGTGGAATATCTATTTCCATGGAGCTAGTGAAAGGCCTCCGTCTGGCAGTCCGGCGAGAGGACTCTTGCTCGATTCTACCGATTATGGGTTCCGGCAAAGACCGAGGATAGCGAATCGATCGTCGCAGCCGTTTCTAATCCCACGTTTGTGCGTCGGGCACTCTTCTCTTTGTCATCCTATATTCCGTCCATCCATTCCGCAGTCACGCCGGCAATGGTTTCGAGCCCGCGGAGCGATTCGCGACGCCCCTCTCGCCACGGCTACTCGATTCCGTGCAGTCCCGACGACAGCATTACCGTGCTCGAGAGCCGGTAGTGGCTGCCGTAGTATTAGTCGAGAACGGGGAAAGAACTTGCGCGCCCCGGCCCATTTACATTGGCAGTAATCGAGAGCGAGTGGCAGTGACCATCATCATTACCCCCCCACTCGAAGATACCGATCAAACTGTCGGTAATAACAGCCGGTATGCGCGCGCATCTCTCGGCTCAAGCCAGTCTCACATAATCCTAGGCTATATTCCCGATTAATAAAAAAAATATATATATATTTTGCGAGCGAATAAGGTAAATGTCCCTATTCCCGAGCGCTATCCCTAACAAGTTGACGGACGGCTGCCGACCGAAAAAGCGGACCCCAAAACGGACACGTCCGTTGGGGAACGAAACGGATCACAACAAGTAAAACGGACCGTATTTTTGGATTGGTCCTTTTTCGGTTGCAGAAACCGAGGAAAGACCGAACGTTTTTTATTAAAATTTTTGGCTAAGTTTAAAGAAATGTTTGTTGTTTTGCTTTTAATTCTGTTTTTAATGAAAGGACAGAATAAAAATACGATATTGGTCCTTTTTCGGTTGCGGGAACCGAAAACGGACCAAAGCAAATTTTTTGAGAAAAAAAGTTCGGTCCGTTTTCGGTTTCCGCAACAGAAAAAAGACAAAAATGTAGAGTCCAATTTGTCGTTTTTTACGGTCCGTTTTGTTCCCCAACGGACGTGTCCGTTTTTCGATCCGTTTGCGGTCCATCAACTTGCTAGGGATAAGGCCTACCGGGGAAAAGCATGGCGTTGTCAAACGTAACAAAAGTCAATTCGAGGATGATTTTCACATCAATCGATAGCTTTAACCATACACTTTCCAAAAATTGTAGACTCGATCCATTTCGTCAAGTATTTTCCTCGATAAAGCGTAATAAAGCCCCACTAGTGCATGTGCCATCTACCGACCAGCTGTGTCCAATTCCGACCAGGCATGGGCCCCATTACCGACCACCTTTTTTTACAGCATGGATGACCGAGGTTGCAAAGAAAAAATAAATATAAATCCAGACTTCGAACATAAAATCTACAGCATTGTATACACACTTAGCCTAAACGTTTTAGCAAAGGAAAATGTATTAAATTTTTATTGGTTATGTGAAAATAAACCGACGTTCACATGTACGGTAATGGGGACAGGCAAGAATTTTTCTGTGCCCAATCCCGATCGGCGAATTAAAAAAAAAAGTTTATCCGACTGTTTTTTTTTTCGAAATTTGTAAACCGAACTACCACGAACCATTTAACGCTCGAATTATTCGTTAACAACGGATTTTTACCGAAATATTTACCACTTACGCGATCGACTATCCTTAACCTTACTTCTAAGAAACCGCTCGAGTCGTGAGTGCGGTAAGAAAAGCGATAATATTATGCACTAATTATTACCCTTCCTCTGCACTTTACAATCCCTTCACATTACACAAATTCCTGAATATTTCTAGACCACTAATAAACGTTTTTATGCATTGGCTGCCTCGTAAATGACGTTATACGCCGAAATGGTCGGTAAAGAGAGCATGGTCGGGTTTATTGGGGTTTTCTCTGGACACCCACTGTTTCTGTGCTAGCCATTTCTCTTTCTTCGATTGTATCACTTTTAGGTTACAGAAAACAGTCCTGGTTGTAAGACACATTCCCACATGGGCAAGCGCCGTATATTACCCTCCTTGTTTGGTCTTTTTCATATGTATTTTTTCCACCATGTAACTTATGCTTACTATGATAAGTACAAAGAAATAAACATTACTTAAAAAAAAAGGGGAGCATAGTCGGAAATAGGGAAATTTACCTTACTAAACTGGACGAATTTTTGTTGTTGCAGATACGACCGACCGAAGAGCCGAGGACGGAAGAGAGGGGGGAGGAGCCACCACGGTCAAAATCCTCAGACCGATTGTCAGCAACAAGTCTTTGATTAATCAAAATTACTAGCCAGCGTCAGGAGTTCGACACCGGAAGAGACACGCGAGCGCTGATTATCTAGCGCCGTCGGCGAAGGACCGACGACCGGTCTGTTGAGTAACTAACTGTATCGACCGTCGTCGGGTCGAGCCATTGCTGCAGTGCCCTCGAAGAAACCGAGAACGATTGATTTCTCGGAGGTGTGATAGTCGACGCACGACGGTCCGGCGTATCGCCAGCGCTCCCGGCGACTTACCGATAGAAAGTCGTAGACGTAGTGAGAGAGATTGGGGCGGGGTTGCGGGGTGAGAGAGAGGCGGGAATGGAAAGAGCGTTGTTGCTTAATCTTACACGAGGACGGCGTAAATGAGTGACGAGAATGCCATAACAATGACCAGATTTTGTGGTTGTACTTAAGTCATACTTATACGTTAGCTTCGAGCAGTTTAGCCGAACGGATACTATGCATTCCAGTATCAGAGAGTGTCTTATTAATTGGTAACTTGAGCCGACCTTGTTGGCTTATATCGGGTACGTTAAAGAAGACCGCTGTGACTCGCACGGCGATTGAGTCATCCGAAAGAAAAGATAAAAAAAAAATAAAAACAAAAAAAATATTCGGTGTCAAGAATTTAGGTACATAGTTTATACAACAATTATACCTTTCAACTGTAAGAAAACCAGTGTGATACGAAAGAAACGAAAAAAAACAATAGCATATCCGTAAGTTTATTTAATCTAGTGAACGAAAGTTTATGGATGGGAGAGAGAGGGAGGAGTTGGCATTTCATCTGCCGAGGCGTTACGAAGCCATCGCATTTTATCCGGCTATACTATCCCACGGCCGTCCCGTTACGTTACATTTTTTTTTTTTTTTTCTAACCCGTTATCGAATCTCCGTTAATCATCAATGTATCCAATTATAAACTTAGATCCATGAAGCGAAGCGAAGCGTTGCGACAATAATGACAGTCAGAATTCGTAATTGTGTTGTTGGTCTCCGGCTAGAGAACCCGATTGAAAGTCTGACGCCGGAGCCATCTTTTGCTACTAACGATCTCGACCATTATTTTGGTATCTGGACTACAGTATCATCTTTTCTTTTTTTTTTTGTTTTGTTTAATTGTGATTACTACATAGATACATGATACATAAAAATAAAATAATAGAATAGGCTAGGCTTTTTCCAATTGCGTGAAAGAGATTCACCGCATCCTGAATATTATTACATCGTACATACTCATCGGCCAGTCAGTGGCATCCCGACACGCACGATACATCGAATGATCATCGACACTTAAAAAATATATATATATTCTCATGCAGTTGTCCAGTGGGCTTTCAAGAATAATTTGTTTGCGAATAGAGCCGGGCGAGAATGCTCTTTATCGGGCCGACAAGCAATCCTACATGGTTTTTACAGTTGTGTATAACGTAACCGAATCGATTGGCTGTCGATACGGCCGAAAGACGAGAGTACGCTGCGAAGATAAATTAGCGATTAAATCTGTATGATAGGTCCTGTATGAGTTTACGATCAGAAGCATCGATTACATTTATAGGATACACCATAAGTAATAACTACGTTGTGTAATGAATATTTTTTTTTTATGAGAAGGCACTCGGTCCCCTTTACGATTGAACTCTGCACGGCATATTTGCATTCCATTGCGAATCGATATTTCGTGCGTCGATGTTCTAGGGAAGCTCAATATTGCCACGATAACGAAACACAACCGAGCCTTTTGTCTAAGCCTGTAATCCAAAGTATGTATCCGGGAACAAGAATTTTATCACCATTTCTCACTGCCAATTTTTTTTTCTCTCACTAGCACACTACTCTAATCACATGTTTTCGTGGCAAAGTGCTCGGGCGTAAGGGTCGAGGATCGCTGTGCCTTCGAATGTTCGTCAATATTAAGCAATGAGCGCGACATAAGCGTTGATCCACTTTGTGATTGCATGGGTCATTGAAAAAAATAAAAATAAAAATAAATAATACTTTAGGTAATGCTTACATAGATTAATTAGTTTAATGTATACCCGCAAGAGTGTTTCAATAAATGACTGTGAAATCAGATAACTCTACCGGTGTCACGATATCCCCTTTACAATCCTCTTTTTTTCCCCCAGCGAGCGGAAATACACGCTCTTTCCAACCGAGTACCATGACGTGGAAGTTAACAACGCTGCTCCAATGGTATCATTGACAGATGTCCCTTTTCTCAATAGTTGCTTTTCCGGCGAAACGATAAAAAAATTATTATATTATATTATTATTAGTATTATATATATAATGATAATTATCATAAATATATTCATATTATTATATATCTCTATAATATAAAACATTTCGCCGCTGCCGACGTCGCCGCTGTGTCAAGAATCTAGAAGGGGGGTTCAATAATGGGGTCAGAGTGGGTCAACAATAGGGTCAGGGGGACAATAATAGGGTCAGAGGGGGGGGGGGTCAGTATTACCGCCAAAAATAGGGTCAAAACGGATTTAGTAATAGGGTCGGGGGGGGGGGGCAATCATGAGGCCATAGTGGTCAATATTAGGGTCATACCGGTCAATAGTAGTCAGAGGGTAAATAATAGGGACCGTGAAGTTGGTTAATAATAGGCCAGTAATAGTGGGGCTTAGAATTGTAAGGTTTTACGTCTTTCAAAGGGACTTTGAATGATAAGGGCTTAAGGGGCGTCTAAACCCTTTCTCGCTCGCTCTCACACGAACCCTATGGCGCTGTCTCTCTTGCACTCGGCCGCTCGCCGCACGGGCTTAGCCTCGCCTTAAGGTGAAGTGAAACACGTTCTCTGTCGCTCTCTCTCACTCCACGGTAAGACCAATGTTGCTATCTCTCTCATACTCCTGGCTCCGTCACGTGACTTTCACTTCATCTTAAGTCCATAAAGGGGTGGGAGCCCGCGAGCCACCAGCTCTGTCTATACTCAGTATAAATATATATACACTAGCTCCACTAGTATACATTGTAACGACCGAGCGAATGAATAAAGCGCGTATTTGGTTTTGGGGCGGATATTATTAATAATGATCACGGCTAAATATCTCGAGTACGAACTGTCTCAGTCCAGACTGTTTTACATGACGATCGATCTTGTATCGATCGTCCGTCCGTTCGTCTATTGTCAAACCTAATTAATATCGTGTGTGCCTTATTGAATAGCTACATATTCGTGACAATATATAGATATATATATAATTATAATTATTATAAATATATATTTATATTATTATATTAATATATGACATTACATTATATTATCGGATCGCAAGGAAAGCAACTTTCTGCGCAACATGAAACCAGTCAACAATTTCGTTGGAACAACGTTGCTAACTTCTATGCCTTCCGAGTACCGGCCGGCACCGAACAGATACCCATGCCAACATAGTTCTCGGGCAAACCGTACTGCCGGTTTCGCTCAGCGTGCTGTCTGTCCTACTGGAGCAGCTAGTTTGTTGTTTTGGATCAGTACCGGGTCGCCGATGCTCCTACGCTCAGGGTTGCCAGATTTGGCTACTTTGCGCCAAATTGGCTACTTCGGAGGCTGCTTTGGCGCCGGAATTTTTTATTTGGCGACATGGCGATATTTTGGCTACTTTCCGGTTGCAATGTTTTTTGAGCGATAGCACTGGTTTCGTAAAAAAAATCCGGAAGAACATTGAACCAATACTATTGTTTTAAAGAGTATGGTATTTTAAGATTTTGTTTATGTGTAAAAAAAACACTTAGCCGACTTGCTTGCGGCTTCCGAATTGTTTTCTGCTAGAAAACTAATCCCGATGCGTGATTGGCTGCGTCAGTTGCACGCTGCGATGGGGGCTTCTATTGGATACGCGACTTTGTGCGACAAAGTAACAAGTAACGACAATGAAGCTAGCTACAGGTCTACTAGCAGCTATCTTCGTAGTATATGTGATGAAACTAGAAGTTTTTATAATCCTCGGATACCAGCATTGGGCATTCGTTCCTCGTTCCTCGTGTTCAGAGATTGTACGAGATATCTGTCTGTTAACATTTATGAATCGTCTATATATGACTTCATATAAGATTCTATAGAAAGTTATCAAACTATTGAAAGTTCAATGCAATATGGGAAAATACGCGAAATTATTACTTTCTTACTGTATTGTTTCTCTCGTAAAATTGTAATATTACTATAGGATGGGTGCAGCATATCAGCGCCGCTAAAAATGTCGATCCAAACGATTCGAACGAAGCACATTGCAAAGTTTGTAACGTTTCGCTGAGAAGTCACATCGCTGATTTAAAGAAACATTCCATGAGCAAAAACAATCAGTCGAATGCGTTTACGTTGAACCAACGTCGAAAGCAAACATTGTTATCGCACGGTACGCAATAGCACCCAAAATAAACTTTAAATCTTAATGTCCAATATTTCCATCCAAATGGTCAAGTCTCACAAAAATGGGCGCAATTTCTGGCAGTATGACAACTAGTGTTTACAAAGATTACGTGTTCTTGAAAAAGACGAATTTTATGTTCCAAATCAATATTATTATGGGACAATCTTCTTATTTAATGAACAAAGACTTAAATAAGACAACAGATAATGTGCTCAGAAAATACTAAGTCATGACGATTCTAAACAGCAGTTGGAATTTCACTTTCAGATTTCATGGCAAGCCTTGTAATTTCCCTATATATATCGTAACAGAGCTTTCATATTCACAAGTATAGTTTTTTTGCTGCTCGAAAAAATCGTTGTAGACACGTACTGTATCAGTGCTTAGTGCACTGGCTATTTGTCAAAAGAAATACCGATGACATTTTATACGCGAAGACATAAAAAAAACGTTTTTTTCGCGTTTATTCACTTAATACTATCATTACTTCTCTCATCGC
The DNA here is from genome assembly GCA_030522725.1 of Ichneumoninae sp. B BG-2022a. NCBI lineage: Eukaryota > Metazoa > Arthropoda > Insecta > Hymenoptera > Ichneumonidae > Ichneumoninae sp. B BG-2022a. Next base: position 2,098 of record JAPYZD010005017.1, on the reverse strand, counting down.
AATAGCAAATAGAATCGTTATTATCGAATATTCATTATCTTTTATTTATCGTGCTTTGCTTACTAATTTTATCTTATTTTATGAATCTTTATTTCCTATTTTCCCTTTAAATGCTATGAGGTTCAACATTCCACCGAAAAGAAGATCCGTGACATCAAGCTGGCATTGCATATTGTCATGCATTCAACCATTCAATCGGTCGACCATCTAAGCGAGCTCCTATCAGTCCTCGGAAAAGGAAGCGTATCAGAAAATGTACGTTTGCACAGAACGAAGTGCTCGAATATCGTAAAGCACGTTATTGCTTCTGCCCTTATAAAAGCTGTTGGTGATAAGAGCTATTCGATTATCTTAGATGAAAGTACTGATGTGTCAGTTACCAAATATCTATGTATGTGCATAAGATACTTCGACATCGCGGAAAATCGAATGATAACAACTTTCCTCGGGATACTAGAGGTAGAACGAGCAACAGCTGATGAGTTGTACAAAAGCATCATCGAGTATTTTTCGAAAATCGGTCTTCAATTAAAAAATTTGACGGCGATCGGTACTGACGGAGGAAGTAATCTCTGTGGCTGTAACCACTCAGTTTATACGTTGCTAAAAAAACAGTACCTAATTTGCAGCTATTACGATGTACCTGTCACTCTCTACATCTATGCGCGTTGAAAGCATGTGAAGAACTGCCAAGTTCACTGGAATTTCTAGCCCGCGAAGTGTATAACTGGTTTAGCGTTAGTTCATTGCGTCGAATTAACTATCGAAAGACCTTCGATATGCTCAACACGGGTAACGATTCACAAAACTTTCGGCAGGTAATACAACTGTCTCGAACGCGGTGGCTTGTATTTTACGCGGTTGTGAAAAGGCTGCTCGAACAATGGACAGAATTAACGACCCACTTTGAGTTAGCTTGTGATGCTGAACGATGTTACAGCGCGAAAATGATCCGTGACATGTTCATAGATGACACGAACCGATTGTATCTGGTGTTTTTAAAGCCTATATTGGCAGAAATCCAACACTTGAACCTGTCATTTCAAAGGGAAAACGTGGATGTCGGCAGTCTGTACGAGGAAATGATACTAACCTTTTTATCATTTGCTAATCGTATCCTCAAGCCGGTTTTTCGGCTTGAGGATATCGCAATCATAGACGCGTTAGATAACAACCTCGCATTTCTGCCTGTTACCGAGACCGATCGGTATGATCGGTCTCGGTATGCCTTTCTCGATTTTGAGAAAGGCATAGGGGAATAAACGCTTTTAGCTGCGTCCAAGATCCAGACAAAACAACGCTGTTTTAATTTCTTAAAACGGCTTCTAAAAGAAATGGCGCAGAGACTGCCGACGAATCTCAACATTTTTCGAAATTATAAGTTGTTGAGCCCGAGCGTTTGTTTATCTCAGGTACGAGTTGAATACGACAAGTTACCATTGAAAGAGTTTATTGATCCGGACTGTAATATCTTGATCTATAAGAGTCAATGGGACAAGCTAACGTTCGTTGACTGGAAAGCTCACTTTGTCGGGGATGTTCCGATGAATATTTTACTATTCTGGCCAGCCGTATATAAGTACACCGATGCTAGTGGTTGTGAAGTTTTTAAAGAACTGGCGGAACTAGTTTTGAAGATGCTGGTAATTCCGACAAGTAATGCTGTAGTAGAAAGAGCGTTTTCCGCTTTAACGCTAATAAAAACTCGAATTCGTAACAAAATTCGAATTCCGATGCTGGAGGCTCTGTTACGGATACGGTTGTATTTCAAATCATTCGGAAAATGTTGCAAAACATTTGAACCTTCGAGTGAAATGCTCGGAAGATTCAAATCAAGTTATATGTCCGCGCCGGCAACCGAAGCCTCGGAAAATACGGGTAGCCGACAGGCATCCGAATGAACAAGATGATTTTAGTACTAACTGACTAAAGCAAAACAGATTGTGCACACATTAGAATAAAACCCATTGCGAATCGTAGACGAAATGATTAAATCCCAATCGTATTCTGGATCGAAATGATAAGAACCGAATACATTTAACGGTTAGTACTCGGAAGACAACAATATTTTTTATCGAAAACATTTTTTTTCTTTAGT
>JAPYZD010005016.1:0-11982 GCA_030522725.1 Ichneumoninae sp. B BG-2022a | reverse complement strand
AAACTAGAAACTATCAGCTTGATATCGGTTTCGGTTATTTCAAGAAAAAAAATGTTCTTGATAAATTAATAACTGCTGGAATCTTAGGCTGCTCTTAACTGTCCTATTATTGGTACCTTTACCTAGTACTACTTTAATTATGAAAATATTTGTTACTGTTTTTAATGAAGACAATTTTTTGTTCTGTCTTTAATTATGAATTTTTTTTGTTGTTTTTAATGATGAATTTCTTTTTACCAGTGTGCTTATCGACGGTCGATCGACGGAGCCGGGAGCGCTTCTTGGAGTCCAATCAGCAGATATCCGTGCTGGTGGAAAAATTCAACGTCGAAGGAGGACTGTACATGGAGGAAGCGCCGCAGGGTGCACCGAGCGTAAAGGAAACGCCTCTGGGCTTTCTGCACAAGGGACTGGGTCGCGGTATCAAGCCGGGATGCTTCTCGACTCTCCTGGCTCTGTACTTGTAAGTTCTAGCCGATAACGTCTCGACCTACGTTTCTCGAAACGTGGAATGTGGTGGAACTATTTTGTATCTTTTGCTTCCTCATAAAGGAAGGTTTGTTTTGGTAAAAAAAAAAAATTAAAGCAAAATTCAAACCGCTGTAACTCGAGAAAGCCTTGACCGATCAAGCTGAAATTTGGCACACATCATGTGTGATCAATAGTCAACATTTGGTCGAAATTTCGTCAAAAAATGTTCAGTTGCTTTTTCTGTACGCCATTTTTTATTTCTTCAAAAATGTCTGTTCGCGCTCTAGCGCTCGCAATTTTTTAGCTATTGGGCTAAAATGTTAAGGTTTACATTTTATGTAATTTTGAATTTTTCTAATCTCATGCATTTTTTTTTAAGACGCATTTTTTTCGGATCAAATATTCATCTGCGAATAAAATAAGTCTCAGATTCGTAATCAGCGCGGAAAAATACATGGAATTACAGTCCCGGAGCGACAACTAACTAAAAAGTTTACCAGGAATTTTTTTTTTGAAACGCCCACCCGCAGGAGAGGCATGGCAGCTACGTTCTCGTTCAACAAATCCGGCCTGGGACACGTCGTCAGTCGCATACTCTTGCTGCCATTCTGCGTGGCACTGGTCAGCGTTCTTTACTCCTACTCGAGTCCCGTCCAGTCGAGGATATTTCTGCAAACTGAGGGATTGGTGTTCAACTGTCTGACGCTGTTCTACCTCGCGGGTATCGCGACGACCGCGCTTCTCTGTAAGTATTAGTACTGCGAAGTAAAAAAAACACAAGGAAAAGATTTTTTTTTACCGATAAAAAATAAATAAAATAAATTTTAATGGACTTTTTTGCGCGTAACTGTCTCTGTGCGAAAGATTGATGATCGATTTTGGCTTTATCGCAGAAGAAGCTATGCGCAAAATTGTAATAAATGTGGACGCCATGTGCAAATTACTTTTCACATTTTTTTCGTAAAGATAATAAGAAAATGTCTTGAACTCGGAAAATAAAAACCGTCGATATTTATAGAAAAATTTATTGTAGGAGATCGCAAATTGCAATTTCGTCGTTTTGAGGTAATTTTTAATCCCTGATTACAAAACTATAACGCATTTTACTCTTAAAGTGATCTTTTTCGGGAACTCGTGTCAGACGTGAAAAATAAATATCTCAAAAAATTCAAAATTTTCAAATTCCCATACAATATAAATGGTTAGGTCAATTTTCGCCAAATTTAATACGAAACATTGTACCGTGTCAGTCCATTGCCGTATCAAATTTAAGCTCGACACCTCCACGCTTACTCGAATCAGATAGTTTTCAGACATTTTTCAAAAAATTCAAAATCCCATAAAATCCGACCGCTTGGAAAGATTTTTACCGAATTCAATATCAAAGGTCTTTTATAAAATTATTATATTCGTGTACAGTTTTCGGATGATCGCTCGAAACCTCCGCAAGTTAGAACAGCCAGAGAATTTTCAAAAAAATTCTACAAATCGCTATTCTCAACGTTTTAGACTATTTAAAAAATCTGACATTAAAACCCCGATATTTTTTTACGAAAAGAGCCTCCTCTATGATAAAGAAAAATACGTAAAGTAATTTGCATATCGCTTTCGCATTTATTACAATTTTGGGCGCTGTTCCGTCTCCGAGGAGGCCAAAAATCGATCAACAAACTTTCTTCGAACCAGAAATCGATTTATCTTTTTACCTTTCCTTTATGTTTAAAGTTCCCGGATTTCGTGCGAGGTATTACCAGGAGAAGAGAGAGGGTCTCTACGGCGGCGCGATGTTCCTGACGGCCTACACTCTCCTGAGTCTGCCGATGAGTTTTATCTCGACCCTGATAACGATAGGAATACTCGTGCCGATACTGGAGCTGGACCTACCGTCATGGGCGTATGCCTCGGGTACGCTGTGGGCCAGTTACGTGGCCGCCGAGCAGGTCACGGTCGCCTTTTTCATGATCATCGCCAGACCGCTGACCGGAGCCATAACAGTCTGGTACATGACTCTGGTGTCGCTTCTCGTCGCGTCGGGCGGAGTTCGCAGCTTGAAGAATTTGCCGAACTGGCTCGCCGCTCTCTCGACGGCGATGCCGACCAGATACGCCTCGCTCGCCTTAAACCAACTGACCATGGACATGCCGTCGTTCGCGAATCTCCCGTACAACGAGAGCCTCTCCTGTCCCGGAATTCCGGAACTCTGCAGATATCCGGACGGCAGATCGTACCTCATAAAACGTTTTACACGAGAGGGCGAAAACACATCCGAAGTCCTCAACGTCGATCTCAACCTGCTCGTCTCGTTGGCGTTCGCTCTCGGTCTCGTTATCCTCAACAGCGTACTTTACCTGTTGCCTCTACCGGCTAAAGTTAAAGCTAAATTTCGAGAATAATCGCTTTGTGATATTTAAAAAAATACTGCGATACTTTCGGTCGTTTAATGTTAATAATTATTAATCGTATTAACTATATTAATTTTCATCGAATATTCTTAGTTTATGATCTTTAACGATAGATCGGATTTTCTTTTCGATTTTTCGATGGTTCGCAATCTCATTCGTATAAACATCTGTAGCAAAGCCATACCAAATAATACGTCTATTGTACATTGTTTTTTTTTCACTTACTGTGTAGACTTTATGGCGTGTATTATATTTATTGATAATAAAAAAAATATGCGAGCGAAACAGTCGTAAAATGTTACTGCAGTCGTATTATGTACATACTCGAATAATTCGTAATTCTTTTTTCATTTTTTTTCTATCGGTGAGGATTTCTCTGCGTGTCGAACGTATAGAGGCGAATGGTCTGCGCAGCTTACCTTTTTTTTCTATACATTCCTAAATGCGTTTTATATGATTTGTTCAGCTCTCGTCGTCCACTGCCACTTGGCCCATTACCTTGAGATCGTCGGACACGGAAAATTCGCAACCCGTCGAGCTTACGATTTCGCTTATGTCGACATTCGGCGCGATTTCTATTAACTTGAGACCTTCGCCTTTCTCCACCTCGAAAACCGCTAAATCGGTGATTATCAGATCGACGCATTGCTGGCCTGAAATTCGGAGAAACATTTATTGGTGTAAAATCGACGAATTATTGGGTGAGATTTGGGATTTTGGAAATTCACCTGTGACCGGTAACGTGCAATTCGCCATTATCTTCGGTTTTCCGTCGCGCGCTTTGTGCTCCATCGTTACGACGACTTTCGTCTCCGCTGCCGATACGAGATCCATCGCCCCGCCCATGCCCTTCACCATCGTTCCCGGGATCATCCAGTTTGCCAGATCACCTTTCTGAGACACCTGCATTCCTCCGAGTATCGTCAGGTCGACGTGACCTCTGAAAATGTTTTTTATTTTATTTTATTTTATTGTATTTGATTTTATATTATGTGTAGAACCCTTTTACAGGGCGATATTTATGGTAACAGGAAAATTAGCCCCCGGAAATTTGACCCCCAATATCACGAAAATATCATAAAAAAGTATATGCGTGTGTGTTATAAGATTGTGGATAAGTATTTCATTTATGATTTATCAACATATTACAATTATACTGTAATTGAAACGAGACTCAGAGTATACAAGTGTCGTTTTCAGTCTTCCTTTCTTAGTTTGATAAGAATATAATATGTATAAAGAGTTAAAATAGATAATAGACAACAGGTCTATAGAGATAAAGTTCCGCTATAAAGTGCCACAACAATATATTCAAATTAAGAAAGGACAACTAAAATCGACAATCTATATACTCAGAGGTTCTTTATAATAACAATATAATTTAATATGTTGCCAAAATTGAGTTATCATTGTCTTCCGGATATCTATAGAATAGAAAGCATTGAAAAGTAACTTTTTGAATATATTTTGATCACAAATATTTTGTTCACGTAGCCACCAGTATTTGTGTCACGTTCTGGGTAAATTAGATGCACGTTTATTCAGTAGATTTCTAGTTTCCAAATGATTTTTCAAGGATATACTTTATATTTTTGGAAGGACTTTTCTTTTGCATTTGATGGAGGCCAATTTTCCAGGGGTAATTTTCCTAGACTCGATATTTATATATCGTCCAAAAATGATAATGGCTCTGGAAGCGTTTTGCAATCGCGAAAATATTAAATTGCCATTTAATGTTATTTTTCTCACAACGATCTCATTTTCGCAACTGTTATGGAATATTTACCCTCTGATCATCGCGAAGCTCTCCTCGCTGCCGAAGAAAGCGGCGCCGGGCAGTACGGTGACCGATTCCTTGCCGGCGTTTATCAGATCCGCGTCGACTTCGTCCTCCGACGGGAATGGACCGAGACCGAGGAGTCCATTTTCCGACTGCAGAGTCACTTTTATACTCTTCGGTATGAAGTTACTGGCCATCATTGGTATGCCGATTCCGAGATTGGCTGCCGAGGAAAAATTCATTCGTAAAAATTCGTTAAAAAATCGGCGATCGAAATTATCGAAGTGTAACTCACCGTACATTCCATCCTTGAACTCGAGAGCCGCTCTCCGGATAATCCTGTCCCTCGCTTTGCTCGCCGGTGTTGATTTTTTCGATTTGATCGTTTTGCTAGTCGTTATCCGCTGTTAAACGTTCACGTTCGTTAAGGCGAGTTGAAACATGTACCCCGTGACATATCAGCGGCGCAAGAGCGATAGTTGCATTTTTCGAATCAATGTCATGTAAAAATGGTTGAAAATTTGGGGAAAGTGAAATGAAAAGTGAAATATCATCGGACGCTGTATTGAATTTTACATCAGTTAATACTTTGCTTTTTGGTGAAATGTCTACCATCTCCGAATGCCTTTCATTACAGATTTTCGTACCGACTGAGTCTGTCTCAACTTACCTTAAGGTGAAGTGAAAGTCACGTGACGGGGCTATGAGTGTGAGAGATATAGTTGCAATTTTTAAATTAACTTTATTCAATGATGCTACATTTTTTGAGAAAAAGATTAATTCGAGCCGTATGCGAAATTACGGTGTGCATCCGGCTCGAATTTGCTTTTTCCTCAAAAAAATTAGCACCGTTGAGAAAAGTTCATTACAGTTTTTATTACCGACTGCGATATTTCACTTCCCCTTAAGGTGAAGTGAATTATCGCGGCCTGTAATGAAAATTGTGATGAACTTATCTCAAAGGATCTAATTGTTTTGAGGAAAAAGCAATTTCAAGCTGAATGCACAGGGTAATTGCGCATCCGGGCAGAATTCATTTACGTCTAAAAAACATTAGCACCATTGAATAAAGTTTATTTGAAAATTGCAACTATCTGTCTCGCACGGACAGCTGTTTCACTTTCCTTTAAGGTTATGTTAAATATCTCAGTCGGTAACAAAACTCTGCAATTAATGTCGTTTTCATATCTGTGAAAGCTGAGCAAAAAGGATATTGTCTTTCCCAGAAGAATTTCCAGATGCAGAGAAAGACAATTTTTTTTTTCCTCAGCTGTCTGCGGTCTCAAAACGGCATTCATTACAGTTTTCATTACCAGATGAGCATGGGGCAAGAAGGCGGAAGGGCGTACCACATCACCTTTTAAGGTACTTTTAAGCTCTCGCCCGCTTATCGCGGGATAATTTTGAATCGCAAAAATACGATAAAAACTGACGGATGCAAACCTCGATTCTCTTCTCGTAAGTCTGGCCCTGAATGACGCGATCGACGTAGATTCCCGGTACGTGAATATGATCAGGATCCAATTGACCGACCTCCAAAATTTCCTCGGCCTCGACGATCGTCACTTTGGCGGCTTTGCACATAACCGGATTGAAATTCCGCGCCGATTTTCGGAACACAAGGTTACCAGCCTTGTCGGCCTTCCACGCTTTTATTATCGCGAAGTCTCCGGTTATCGCCGTCTCCATGACGTAGTTTCTGCCGTTGAATTCCTGAACTTCCCGCGGATTGCCGGATATCTCGGCGTTACCGGCGTCATCGTACTTCACGACAACGTTGCCCTCTTGAATTATCGTCCCGAAACCCGTCGGCGTGTAGAACGCGGGGATTCCCGCCCCACCCGCCCGTATCCTTTCCGCCAGGGTGCCCTGTTTCAGTTTTAAATAAACATTATTACTACTGTTACTATTTTTATAATTAAAAGAAAAATTAATCATTTTATTTAAAGCATTCATTTATATATATCGGAGCTCGGAGTTGTGTATATATACATATATCACAGTTGGGCAAAGTATCAAAAAATACTTCAAGTACAAAGTATCACAAGTACTTGAAGTATCCAGTACTGTTTCAAAGTTTTTTTCGCAATTTACTTTTATCTTTACGTGAACAGCATTATATAGAAGCAGAACTAAAAAGTGTAAACTTATTTTCTGTAAATAATAATAATTATTATTATTATTATTATTATAAACTTCAAGACTGTGGTTCAAAACCAAATTCTACGCTTCGAGTAAATTTCTAGTCGACGGTTTACCGTTGTTTTTCTACTCTATATATCTATTTTCTTAACACGCAAAGTGTGAAATATTTACTTGTTTTTCTTGCTACAAAAATTGTCAAAGATTTATCATGTTAATAAACGAATGGAAAAGAGATTTTTCCCGTCTATAAATAAAGAAATGAATAATAATAATAATTAGATTCGTAGCGTTAAGCGTTATCAAGGCTTTAAAGAAAAAGGTTCAAAGCAATTTGCACATGGCTTACTCATTGTAAAATCGCTTCATTTTGTTGAAATTTGCTTAAATTTGCGTAATTCGTGGTCTTGACACCATTTTCAATATATTCTTCACTTTTTTCCATAAAAAATACAATGTCATTAAAAAACGAAAAGGGTCCCTTCTTAATAGTTCTCCTTTTTTTAAAGAATCATTTTTTTTTTTTTTATAAAAAAAGAAGAAAATCGGTGGACACTTTCCTTTTTTTTATCGAATTTTTTTAAAATAGATGAATTCCTGTTAAAATGATGGCTATAGACAGGTTTAGACAATCATATACTAATAGGAACAGGACATCATGCTACGCATTGAATATCCGTAATGTAAGCCGGTACTCAAAAAGTACCTGAAGTATTTATTTATTCATTTATTCATTTATTTATTTATTTATTTATTTATTTATTTACAGGGTTCAGCCCCTTTATATTAATAAATACACGTTTTGTTCGGTATAGGTTCTCGTAGGTAACTCGTATAAAGATCTCAAAAAACATCTCAAGAAAATAACAAATTTTACAATAACAGCTGGTATTGGTACCCAATACTTCAGTCGTAACGTAGGATAATGTCGCGCATAGTGCTACTGAACTCTCCAATTGTGATGTTGAAAGTATTAAAGAGGTCTTTTGTACTTCTAGTACATACTTGAAGTACTGCTCTGATATATATGTATATTTCCATTTTTATTTTTCTCTACGCCGAACACCCGCTTCGCAAAACTATATAGTGTCGGAGCACAAAGCCGAACAAAAAAAAAAACTATGAGAAAAGTATTACCTGCGGGGTGAGTTCGACTTCCAGTTGCCCGCTGAGATACTGCTTCTCGAAGTCGGCGTTCTCGCCTACGTAAGACGCGATCATTCGTTTTATCCTGCGTTCGTGCAGCAGCAAGCCAAGGCCGCAGTCCTCTATGCCGGCGTTGTTGGAAACTACGGTGAGGTTCTTCGCGCCTTTTGCCAGGACAGCTTTTATGAGATTCTCCGGTATGCCGCACAGTCCGAAACCTCCGACGAGGAGCTTGGCTCCGTCGGGAATGTCGGACACAACGTCGTTCATGGATTTGAAAACTTTTCCATCGCCCTTCGGAGTTTTCAGCTTCGGCTCGTCGTCGTCAGTCTCCGAACTGTCGGCTCTCACTGAAAAGCTCACCGAGCACACCTGAAACATCGAATTGCATCGTCAGAGACACGATGAACGCGCGCGTTGGTCAATCTGGAGGCGAAAATCGAACAGCGTTCGAGGACGAAACATTTCTTTAGGTTATGTTCGGCCCAACTTTTTCGTACCCTCGAGACGTTCGCGTGTTTGTAGGAATTTCGGCATCCCGCGCTGACCCGCAGGCAAACACCGCCGAAAGTTCTCATCGCGAAGGCCATGTCTATAAATTATTTACAGCAGGCCCACTTTTGTATAAATTAATTAACGAAGGATTTGCGGATCGACGAACGTCAGAACGTCGCACATGCTCTCGCTCGGCCGTCCGAGCCAGTACTGAAGGTAAACCGCGGCTCGATTCACCAATATCGCGTGCATGTATTATACATTATAATTGGGACGCAATATTGGGGACTCCAAGTGGATGTCGGATATCGTCGCCTTTCAGCATTGGACGATAAAACATGGAATGATTGATATTTGTTTTGCACGCAGGAGAAACCGGCTTTGCGACCGAGGTCGCGAGATCCGTTCCGAAAAACAAGGGGGGAGACGATGCATACGTGCGCGCTGTCGTCATTTCTTACGGCTGATTATACAAATGTCTTATCTGCGATGAAAATAGCAGAAGCAACAATATCTCCTTGATACACTATCGATTTGCTGAGACGAACAAGCATAATAAAATCTCCGGACGAGATAATGCGTTAATAAAAAAACACGATCAACAAAAACGCGAGTTAATTATAGATCGTTCCAGTGCGCAGATTACGGCGATTGAGCACGAATCTCATTCAAAGTTCATGAATTGCGACCCTGAAGGTATCGCCATGACAGTAAATTTCTTCATAACCGCTGGGTTTTGCATCGGGCAAAATTTTGCAAGAGAACTTTTTTCTTTCTTCCCAAAACCGTGCATCGATAGATCTTATGGGGAAGATTTCATACCGCTTCCTCATAAAAATTGAATATTGGAATTTTATATGGCTTTCTCATATTGTTGCCACGAATAGTAGCAGTTGGCGTAATAATTGCGACATGTGTTGCACGTGTCGCAAATATTGCCCCAATATTGCTACATTTCATAGTGCTTGTTTATCTGGGTATGAGAAAGCATTTTCTGTACATTTGGCTTCCCCTATCCTCCCCCTCAGTAGATGCGGCAGATGCATAATGGTAAATAAAAAATTTAAAAAAAAAATCGAAATCAAAATCCTACGTTCCCGAGTGTTTTCTTTGTAGGAGGCGTCTCTTTCTGTAATAATAATAATAATAATTATTATTATTATTAGATTTGTAGCGTTAAGCGTTATCAAGGCTTCAAAGAAAAAGATTCAAAGTCATTTGCACATGGCTTACTCATTGTAAAATCGCTTAATTTTTTTCAATTTGCTGAAATTTGTGTACTTTGTGGTCGTGACACCATTTTCAATATATTCTTTACTTTTTTCCATAAAAAACAATGTCATTAAAAAAACGAAAAGGGTCCCTTTTTTTAAACCTTCTCCTTTTTTTAAAGAATAATTTTTTTAATAAAAAATAACCAAAACGGCGGACACTTCTTTAAAAATAAATAAATTCTTGTTAAAATCATAGCTATTGAAAAGTTTAGACAATCATACTAATAGAAACAAGACGTCATGCTACTCATTAAATATTCGTAATGTGAACCGGTACTCAAAAAGTACCTAAAGTATTAAATAGTACTTTTGTACTTTCAGTACATACTTGAAAGACTGCTCTGATATATATATGTATATTTCCATTTTCATTGTTCTCTACGCCGAACACACTCTTCGCAAAACTATACAGTGATAGAGCACGAAGTCGAATTTAAAAAAATGACAAAAGTATTACCAGCGGGGTGAGTTAGACAGATAGACATGCGACACGTGTTACACATGTCGCAAATATTGCGCCAATATTGCTACATTTCATAGTGCTTGTTTATCTGGGTATGAGAAAGCATTTTCTGTATTTTTTACTTCCCCTACCCTCCCCCTTCTGTAGATGCGTTGAAATAAAGTTCTTGGGTTTCCAGTTTTTTTTTTTTTTTTTTTTTTTTTTTGTAGGTGACGTCTCTTTTTGTGAACTTTTTTGTCCTAATACCGTCATGCAGATATCTTCAGGATGATCATAAATTCGTTTCGGTAAAACGAATTTCAGTTTCGCAACACTTGCCACGAATTTTTTATGTTTTCGCCACTTCGAAGTTCCTTCGCTTCGCTGATGGAAAACGCTCGGGAGAATGAGGCCCGGGCGGACAAAATCGGCCTTTGCCGCAATGCACAGTAATCAACGTCTTTCGCAACAGTTTTATATTTCTCAATGCGCAAGCGAAAGACTTGCGTAAAACTTGTTGTCGGTAAACTTATTTCACATTATTACAAGTACATAATACTAAAAACCTGTGTTCCATCTCGGCGTTCATATATTAATCTACGGGCATTAATTTAATCTCATCGCTGATGCATTTTATATTATAAAATACTATGTAAAGGAAATACAAAGTTTGTTCCGGATCGCCGTTCGATCCGTCGATCCTCGCTCGAACACGCGCGGTCCTCGATCTCAAAAGGGTTTCGTAGTTTTCTCAGGGTTTTTCGAGTATCACGAAACGATACGACACGGCGCAGGTAATAAATCGTGGAATTACATAAATCGTTGAATTATTGTTTTTTCCTGCAACGTATCTCGCCGATAATCGATAAAGGTCTCTCTCACTCGTCTCTTATCTAACGTCAGATTATCGAATCGACAAATCTCTCTTTCTCTCGCATCTCCGCGTGCGTTATCGATGAATGTGTGTGTGTAGTAACTTAGCGCTCGTCGATACTATTTGTGTATGGCGGACATCGCTCGAAGACTCTGAGATCTTATAGTACACACCGCGAATCTTCGTTAAGATGTGATATCAAAAAAATAATTTTTTTTTTTTTTATTCTAATTGGATTTAACGAAGATCCATCGCGAGATCGATCATCGATGGTGCCCACTGCGAGCGTCAGTCACCGCACCCCATAGCTCGATAACGAAATCGTCCGTGAAGCCGAAAGCTTCCAGATCAGAGTTATCAATGGCGTCGGCGAAATCCATGCTGTTAGTTTTACCTTCGGCGAGTTCCCAAATTTGAGCCGCTGGAAAAAGACAATTTAAATAAAATAAATTAAAAACTTACAATTACGTTAATCGACTAAACTGACGATAATTCGATAATCGGCGAAGGTTTACCTAGCTCATTGTCATAGATACCCATGAAGTTTTCCACGATGGCGTTTATCTTCTCGACTCCTATCGTAGCCGTATTATCAGTCTGGAAAATGAAAATGCAAAAAAGGAAAATCAAGTCAAGCTGAAAATGAATAACATGGTGGCCGTTTTTTCGCCGGAAAAAAATTCCCTGACTTTTCCTTGACTTTTCACTCACCAATTAAAAATTTTCCTCGACCAAACTTCTAACGACTTATAATCAAAAAAATTCATAACGCAAATGAAAATTTCTAATTATTATATTAACATTTAATTATTTTTTTTTTTCAAAATATTCACATTTTTTTTAAGGCTCCCTTCTACGTACTTCTTATTTATTTATAAAAGGTTCGGCGACAATTTACTTCTTCCCTGACCAATTTTGAAATTCCCTGACATTTCCCTGATTCCCTGACCAAGATT
>JAPYZD010005015.1:0-10461 GCA_030522725.1 Ichneumoninae sp. B BG-2022a | reverse complement strand
TAAATGCATTTGAGTGAAAAGATTTTTTGTTTTGTTTTTTTTTTTTCATTCGAATAAAATTATTTGGGAAATAAATGGTTTTTTTGGGTAATTTTTATGTTGAGATATTCACTGGAGAAAAAGATGTTTTTTTTCAAGTTAATTGTCTTTTAAATGCATTTGAGTGAAAAGATTTTTTGTTTTGTTTTTTTTTTTTTTTTTTTCATTCGAATAAAATTATTTGGGAAATGAATGGTTTTTTTGGGTAATTTTTATTTTAATTCACTGGAGAAAAAGATGTTTTTTTTTTTCAAGTTAATTATCTTTTAAATGCATGCGGATGCTCGGCATCCGCATGCCGATGGGTTTCAAACTCTGTTGAATATAGGAGTATATATTTTTTGTTTTTGTTTTGTAATATACATTTTTTAATTCCTTTTATGTGTAAATGCAAAATATTTCAATCGAACAGAGTTTAATTAATAACATTTTGCTAGTTGAGATAACATTTTTATAGTTTGAATAATTTTCTTTAGACACATTTTTGTAAACCTCGTGCCCCTTTCCCTTCTGGGGAATTTTTCAGGAATGCTCCACGGAAGAAATTCCGGAGCTTTTCGAGGATTTCAAGGTCCACAGAATGCCATTTTATTTGTTTCATATATTTTTTTTTACATATTCGTTTCATATAAATGGAAAGTACGTCAACCAAGTTTATTTAAAAAAAAAATTATTTGTTAAAATGAAATTTAAATGATTTGAATTAATTTAAACAAATTCACCTAAATAAAAATAAATATATATGGTTTATGGTGCATTAGTGTTATGGTATATTTTTTGTCCATGTGAATCTTACGGATAGATTTTACCCCCCGCCCCTCCGTTTCGTGCGAGTTTCCCAGGAATGCAATAAATCGTCACTTTGCGTCCCGAACGATTATCAATTCTATTAATTTACCGAGGACGGTCGAGTCCGCCGGCCGAGGCCGTTAATCAGGGCCATTAATCAGTCCGGTCTTAACCGGGGACATCAACAACCACAAGTGAGTTCGTCGTACCGTTAACCAAGCACGTTTTACAGTTAGGGTATCCGATGCTTTTGAGGTAAAGGATCGTCGAGTGGAGGAACGAACGAACTATCGAGAAAGAGGAAGACGGAAACGCGTTTCGAAGAAAAAATAATAATAATAATAAACGTAAAAAAAATAAAAATTTAAAAAATGAACCTGTTTGAAAAAATATAATTTCAGCCATAAAGTCAGACATTGACTTCGGAATCCCCGAGTGTACCGTATAAGACACCGAAAAACAGGTTTCCGGACGATTTTATGTTATTTCATTTTTTCCCCCCTTTTTAAAAATATTTTTAAATGTACCGTCAAGTCACGCACGACCGGGCTTACTGTCGTCAAAACGTCGAGAGGTTTTCGATGACTCTTCGGGGTTTCTTATCGAAGATACGTTATCCGGGGCTTATATCTTTCGCGAGTCTGTAAACAGCGCACCGACATTGTACCAGCGCGAATTCCTCGAGATGGCAATCGCCCAATTGTTACATTCGATCGATCGGCCGTAGCCTCCTTAAACCTTTGAGGGCCGTCGAAAGTAGGCCTTTTAATTTACTGATTGCAGCAAATTAAAAGGCCTTCTTTAATATAAAAAATTAGGCCTTTAAAGGCCTGTGTAATTTTTAAAAATTAGGCCTTTTGAGGCCTACTTAATTTAAAAAATTTAAGCCTTTTAAGACCTACTTAATTTAAAAAATTAGGCCTTTTAAGGCCTACTTAATTAAAAAATTTAAGCCTTTTAAGACCTACTTAATTTAAAAAATTAGGCCTTTTAATGCTTGCTTAATTTTAAGAAATTAGGCATTTTACGGCCTACTTAATTTAAAAAAATTAGGCCTTTTAAGACCTACTTAATTAAAAAAAAATAGGCTTTCCAAGGCCTACTTAATTTAAAAAAATTAGGCCTTGTAAGGCCTATTTAATTTAAAAAAATTAGGCCTTTTAAGGACTACTTAATTTTTAAAAATTACAATTCGTCGATGCAATATCTAAACAATCATTACTAATGGGGGACATGAAACATAATTACGCTACGGTTTGGATATAATGATTTTAATTGAGCCAACTTCAGAATTAAAGGTTTAATTGTCCAGCTTGTTAGGTTCGATCGATTCGCCGTAGCCTCCTGACCCTGCAAGAGCCGGTGGAAAGCAGGTCTTTTAATTTACTACAATAGTGTTATCTTTTTTCATTAATTATAATTTGTTGATCATTCATTGTTGATAATTTGTTGGCCACGAAATTCTTCAACCCGAATTCCCGAACGTTCCCCGGTTTTCCAGACCAAAAATTCAATTTCTAAAAATTCGAAAACCATCAGAATAAAAAAACTCCCAAGGTTCGAAAGAGAAATCCATGACTCTTCACTAGACTTTTTCAGGTCCCAACAAATTCCCTGGCTCTTCCCGCTATTCCAGATTTTCCCGGTTCTTGGCAATGTTGATGCGATACAATTATTACTAATCGGGCACGTGAATAATAATGTTTAAGTGTTAAAGTTTGGATATAATGTTTTTAATTGCTTGAACTTCGGAGTTGAAGATTTAATCGTCCGACTTGTTCGACTCAATCAATTAGCTAAAGTGCGATTAATCCTTTAAATTAGAAACCTACGTCCTGTAAAAAAAAAATTCTTAACTGCGCGACCTATTGCTGAATGAAAATGTTCGACGAAAAGTCACTCTCAATTTTTTCACCGAATAAAACTATTATCCACGATGTAATTATGATTATTAACACGATTAATCGTGTTCGAAATTTTTTCTCCAAGACGCTTCGCCTATGCCTCTAATAAAAAAAATATTGATTTACAGTAACTATATCTAAACAACCATTGCCGCGAATGAAAGTCGTGAGAATGAAATTTCAGCGTAAAAAATTTCGATGGAATTAACGTAACGGACCGAGCTTAAAAACCCGAGGTCGAATCGTCGCTCTACTCACGATTTTTCCAAAGCTTGAGCAAATCCTTGTAATTCTCCTTAGCCGGTGCGTTACTCTCGCACCCGTTACTCTCCGCATGCGGCATTTCGATGCGGTAACGCGAAACAATTTTTTTTTTTTTTCCCAGCGACCGAGTACGAATATAACTTAATTTGTTGTTATAACTTTTTAGCACCAAAACAAATTCGAGTGAGTGTGTATATATATATATTTTTTTTCGTAAAAGATTCACGAATCCGTTTTGCGGGTTTTATAAGAGTCAATGACGCAGGAGAACTACTGGTCGACGCGACGATCGCGCGGTCTGAGACTCGACTGGAAACACCTGGAGGCGATGAGCAATAAAACGATGATGATAACTGTGTCTCTATACTCGCTGATCCCCCTTGCAGGAACTCTCGCGCTACAGTTACGGTAATGTATCGCCGGTTCGTTACAATCTCAGTATTATTATTATTATTTTTTTTAATCTCAAGGCCGAATCGATAGAATTGTATATAACGTGAATTTCGGTCGCGCGCTTGCCTAATCTTCGTTAATTACTAATTCAATTAACGAAAAGAAACGAGAAAATTATTATTATTATTATTATTATTATTATTATTATTATTATTATTATTATTATTATTATTATTATTATGAAATCCCAAGGCCGAATCTATAGAATTATGTATAATGTAAGTTTCGGTCGCGCCTCTTGCCTAATCTGCATTAATTGCGAAAGTAATCAACGGTGAGAAATGAAAGACAAAGGGGGAAAAAGCTATAGAATAGTTTTGTGCCGCCTGCGGTGCACGGCTATCAGTCCAAATTACCAACATATCCGGTTTTAGATATTCGTACGTTAACCTAATTGATCATTTTTTTTTTACTTCCAACACATGTCTAAGCTGTTTAAAAAACCGGAAGTTTATTATTCATGGTGGCCGCGGTCAGGGAATCAGGGAAAAGTCAGGGAATTTCAAAATTGGATTGGGCAAAAGTAAATTCCTTGACGAATTCCTGAACGTTCTATAAATAAATAAAAAGTACATAAAAGGGATCCTTAAAAAACAATTGGGAACATTTTGAAAAAATAAAACGTGGAATTGAACATCAATACAATAATTAGGCATTTTCATTTGCATAGTTAATTTTTTTAAAATAGAAGTCGTTAGAAATTTGGTCAGGGAAAATGTTTAATAGGTCAGTGAAAAGTCAGGGAAAAATCAGGGAACTTTTTTCCGGGGAAAAAACGGCCACCATGTTATTGAGTTCAGCTTTGTTCCAATCTTGTAATTTTTTTAAACTCTAAGTCCGAATCCAAAGAATTATCTATAATGTGAATTTCGGTGGTGCGTCATCTAATGTTCATTATATCCTCTATATTATTTTTTATTGTAATCCCAACGCCGAATCCAAAGAATTATATGTAATGCGAATTTGGTCGAGCGCTTTCCTAATCTCCGTCAATTACGAATTCTATCAACAGTGAGAAGTGAGAGACAAAAAAAAGAATTAAATTTAAAAAAAAGAACAATGGAATATTGTTCTGCCCTTTCCGGTCCACGCTTATCAGTCCAAATAACCAACATATCCGATTTTAGATATTCGTACGTTAACCTAATTGATCATTTTTCAGACTTGCAACACACGTCTAAGCTGTTTAAAAAACCGGAAGTTGATTGTTGAGTTCTGCTTCGTTCCAATCTTGTAATTTTTTTTTTACTCTAAGTCCGAATCCAAAGAATTATCTATAATGTGAAATCCGGTGGTGCGTTGTCTAATGTCCATTATATCCTCTATATTCTTTTTTGTTTTGAATCCCAACGCCGAATACAAAGAATTACATGTAATGTGAATTTCGGTTGCGCGCTTTCCGAATCTCCGTCAATTGCGAATTCGATCAACAGTGAGAAATGGGGGACAAAAAACAGAATAAAAGAAAACTATATAACAAATAACCAAGATATCCGGTCTTGGACATTCTCACTTCAACCTAATTGATAACATTTTTTTAGATATCCAAGAAAAGTCCAAGGTATTTTAAAACCCTGAATTTGTACATGAATATTTTTTCCCATTTTCCGATACACGCTTTGTCCGCACCCTGACCTATCGCAAGGCGTGCGCGGGGGGCGCTGACGCCGAGATGATCGAAGCACCGCCAGAGCGTCATTGACTGGATTCGCACGATTCCCTCCCACACTGCCATCCACACACATTCGATAAACCAGTCAAACGACTGGAATTCAAAAATGACGTATCTCGAGCTGCGAAAGACGCGTCGAATCTCCATCTGACGTTTACCCCCGAATACACTCTAAAACCTTCGATAATTTTTCATTTTCGTCAATTCCAATCCCGCAGCGAGCAACATGGCTTCGCCTAATTCTACTGATTTTCTTTTGCCGTCTCCGAACTCTCCCGACGAATGCCAGGTGTCAATTGTCAGGTGTCCGGTACAAGGCATGACTCACGCGAGTAACGCTCCTTGGGTCCGCGCTTCGCTTCGACGTTTCGATCGTTAATAATGCAGGGCGTCGCGAGCACAGCGTTTCGCTACATTGTGTTCGCCTCGAAATGCGAACGCGCCGGATTGCGGCTCGGAAACTCCATCGCCAGTTCGTCTAACGAAGTAACAGCGAATATTCGTTTCGTGTAAAAGGCGATGGATGATTCCCACGCATAAATAGACGACCGACGTTTTCGGGACAGTTCGTACACAAACCTAGCGGCTGTGGTGCATTCCCTTATAACAATGTAAATACGTTGTATTACTCACGGCTGTGCTGTCGCTGACGCGCCAATGGCCAATCCAAACGATCTTCCAACTCGTCGAAACTTCTTAACCCGATAAACAGCACAAAAAGTCAAACTGAAAGACGACTAAAGAGGCTTTCTCGACACACACTGGCGGTGCATACACTGCTTCTGGCTGGTTGGGGCGTCTGCCGGATACCGGAAGTAACTCGATATGTCTCTCCCTCTGTCGCGCACAAAAAAAATCCGCCGCCGCGCATGCGCGCACGCAGTCTCGCGAAAACGCTCTTAACCTACAGCGTCGTTTTGACAATCGACGCTTGTCGCGTGTTTCGCTAAATTTAAGGGACGCAACAATCAGTCTTGACAAGAAAGACACGATTCTTCGACGAAAGTTTTCATACGATTATATTTTTGTGACGTTGTTTTGAGCGGGAATAAGAAAAATCGTTCGAAAATGAGTTCCAACTTTTTGTTTATCGAGTCGATGGACATTCTCGCGACTATACCGCAGTATCACACCTTAATAGGTGTGTTTCTCGTTCTGTGGCTGCTGTGGATGGTCGCGAGGCGAAACAACGCGAGGTCGAGGGCTCAGCCGAGCGACGAGGAGGTTCGGCTTAAGGTGGGGTTAAAAGTCAACGCAACCTCAAAATATTTTAAATACATTTTTGTCCGAAACGGTTTCGCACTTTTAAAATCGTTTCGGAGAAAATTCAACATTTTTACTGTCTCCCTCGCACTCGTACGAGTTTAGCCTCCCCTTAAGGCGGAGCTGAAGATCAATATAACCGTAAAATATTGAAGATGCATTTTTTTCTGGAACAGTTTTGTAAAATATGAAACGAATTGCAGGGCTGGCTGCGTATTCGATTGACACAGCGACCCATGGAGTTCATGTTTAATTTTATGGAATCGTTTAGGAGAAAGATGGATTCGAAATTTTTACTTTGTCTCTTTTGCACTCATACGTGTTTTGCCGCCCCTTAAGGCGGGGCTAAAGATTGACATAGCTTCAAAATATTTTAAATCCATTTTTCTTGGAAACGGTTTTTCACTTTATAGAATCGTTTCGGAGAAAAATCAATTCAAAAGTTTTACTCGCACTCATACGTGTTTTGCTGCCCCTTAAGGTTGAGCAAAAAATTGACATAATCTCAAAATATTTTTAATCCATTTTTTCTCCGAAATGATTTTTCATTTTGGAGAAAATAGACTCATAATTTCAACAGTCGCACTCGTACGTGTTTTGCCTCCCCTTAAAGTGGGGTTTAAGATCAACTTAAAGTCAACATTTTTTAAATTAATTTTTCTCCGAATCAGTTTTGTACAATAAGAAACAAATTGCGGCTCTCGCTGCATGTTTAACTAAATAATTTTTAATTGTATAGAATCGTTTTGGATAAAACTGGATTCGAAATTTTAACTCCGTCTCTCACACTCATATTTATTTTGCTTCCCCTTAACGTTGGTCCAAACATCAATGTACTCACAAAATATTTTGAATCCATTTTTCTCCTAAACGGTGCTTCATTTCATAGAATCGTTTCGGAGAGCAATGGATTCAAAATTTTAATGCTATCTCTCGCACTCACACGTGTTTTGTCTCCTCTTAAGCTCTCCCAGTTTCATCCGGAGCCGCTCATTCCCGACGTGCCGAAGGATCATCCGTCGCTGCGCCCGAGAAAGGTGACGTCGCGCATCGGCAAGAGAATCGTCGTCGACGGAAAGGATTGCCTCAATCTCGGAAGTCACAACTATCTCGGATTTCTCGAGAGCCGCGAGATCGGGGAAAAGGCGGCGGCGACTGTGAGCAAGTACGGGGTTGGTTCGTGCGGACCGAGAGGCTTTTACGGCACTGTCGACGTCCATCTGGAGCTGGAGGAGCGCTTGGCAAAATTCATGGAAGCCGAAGAAGCCGTGGTTTACTCGTACGGATTCAGCACCGTAGCCTCGGCCATTCCTGCCTACTGCAAGCGAAGGGACCTCGTTTTCGTGGACGAGAAAGTCAATTTTTCTATCCAGAAGGGATTGGACGCTTCCAGGTCGAATATCAAGTACTTTAAGCACAATTGCGCTGGGGATTTGGAGAGACTGCTGAAGGAGCAAGCGGAGGTGGACAAGAAAGATCCGAAGAGGGCCGCGAAGACAAGGAGATTTCTGATAGTTGAGGGAATTTATATGAACACCGGACTCGTCTGTCCTCTGCCTGAGCTCGTTGAGCTCTGCAGGAAATACAAGCTCAGGATATTCATTGACGAATCCATTTCCTTCGGCACTCTTGGGGCGAACGGCAAAGGAGTCACCGAGTACTTCGGAGTTCCCAGACACGAGGTCGATATGATTATAGGTAAATTGCTTGAACATTTTTTTTTAGGCTCTGAAAAAAAAATGTATGTTTTTTTTTATGCTATTGCTAATTGGCTTGATTGATTGGGAAACATTATTTTGCAATTGTATATAGTCAATCAGTTTTAAAGGCAATATTTTGAATTTTTATTTTTAAAAAGTAAGAATTGAAATTGGGATTGAAATTTTTTTTTTAATGTTATGCATTGAACAAAAATGTTAGTCTTTAAAAAAAAATATACGTATCTGAAAAATTGTTAACTTGCTTATTTGATCGATGGGAAACGTTCTGTTGCAATCATTGTATATGATTTATCAGTTTTAAATCAGCTCAAATTTGGATTTTTATATTAAAAAAGTAAGAATTGGAAGTGGGATTACAATAATTTTTTTTTTCTCCCGCCCAAAAGCAAATTGTTCATAATGAATATTTTGGAATGGAATATTTTCTTTTCGATGCACATTGAATTTCCGAATTTTTTAATCTCAAGTGTTTATTTGCCATTCGCAGGTTCCCTGGAGTGGGCGGTGAGTTCGATCGGTGGTTTTTGCGTCGGATCTTCGTTCGTCATAGAACATCAAAGACTGTCGGGTCTCGGCTACTGTTTCTCGGCCTCTTTGCCGCCGCTCCTGACCTCCGCTGCCATAACAGCCCTGGATCTCATGGAGTCGAAGCCTGAGCTTTTCGAAAAATTGAACAAAAATTGCCTCGCGCTGGACGCCGGTCTGAGGAAGATCGAGATCTTCGAAGTCTCGGGAGTGGCCCAATCACCGGTGAAGCATCTCTATCTGAGGGAAAAACTCGATGAAGCCAGAGAACGCCAGATATTAGAAGCTATCTCGGCAAAAGCGATCGACAACAATCTCGCGATCATAACCGCTGCTTATCTGAAGGCCGAGCGCGAATTGCCGAGAGTCAGCTTGCGCGTATGCGTCTCCGCCGTCCTGAACGACGAGGACATAGATTTTTCGCTGAAGACTCTCGAACGTTGCACCAAAGAGGTCTTAGGTGCGTGAAGGATGCTGGAGGGGAGATTTTTTTATTTTGCTTCCTCATGGAGGAAGCTTTGTTATGGTGAAAAAACTAAAATTTGAAATTTTTTTTATAGCGACTAGAGTATTCTAAAGTATTCCTCGTAGGATCGAAAGATTGCATATCAGAGCATAATTTAAGTGGGATAGTATTTTTTCACGATTTCCCGACCGTTGTGTGTGACACTTTCATGTGCACGGTGTTAGGGTAATACTTGCGGACGGTCTGACTCGACGTGATTTGAGAGAGGATTGAGAGAGGAATTGCGAACACTTGACGATGGGAAAAAATCAAGCATATGGAAGATGCCAATAAGTTTGATTGTGGATAATAATAATTCCAAAATGTTTTTAACAAATGAATAATAAAAAAAAAAATTGTTCAACAAATCACCCGACGAACTAACTTTTTTTAGTTTTAAGGATTTGTTAATTTTTCTGGATGTGTATGAATTTTGTTAAAAATGACACAATATACTGCAAAAGTTGATACGTATTTAAAAATATTAACAAATCGTTTTCATATGAATAAAAAGTTAGGTTGCTGAGGGATTTGTTGAACAATTATTTTAATTAATTTGTTAATATTTTGGAATTATTATTATGCAAAGTCAATCTTTTCCGCACCTTTCAGATGCTCGATTTTTTTCAGATTTTTATTCCATCAGGAAGTGTTCGCAATTCTCACTGAATTCCCTCTGAATCCGCGTGAGATTGGACTGTCCGCAAGTCCTACCTTAAGCTTCGTACGTTCACTTTTTGTTGTAGTACAAAACCAATGCTTCATATCATACCGATACTGTATAGATTGTGTATAGAGATTATAGATATATTATAAAGTTTCACGATCTTGAGAAAATTTAAGATTATTCGTTAGTTCTGCAAATATTCGTACAGACTGTATTCCCATTTTGTTACCTGTTAAAAAAAAAGTAAAAACGAAGCATATGATGCTAAAGCGCTATCACGCGCTATCGCGCCAAAGTTGTATAGATATGTACACGTATTATAAATATATTGCAACGAATCAAAGCTTTTGAATTTGAAGAATTATTCGTCGAAATGACAACTTTATGCCGTCTATCAGACAGACCTAAAAGACATCGTTTGACATGTTCTGAAATCGACATAATGTTTCTATAATTTAATAGTGATCTAAACGTTAACTTTTTGATAAAATCCAACTGCTATCAAAAGATAACTTTTGATAACGTGTAAAAGTAATATTGGAAAAAAAATTGCTTGAATTATCATTACGAATTAATATCAATTTAGGATACACTCGGGTACATACTATACTACATTCGGATACTATATTACGCATTTCGGAGAAAGAAAAACCTAACGA
>JAPYZD010005014.1:0-10461 GCA_030522725.1 Ichneumoninae sp. B BG-2022a | reverse complement strand
CTTTTTGACATTATTATTATGTAAAATGAATGTTGTTGGCACCTTTAATACAGTTGATTTTTTTCAGATATTTATACCATTAGGAAGTGTTCGAATTCTGACTGAATCTCACTTTTGACTGGGAATGTACGTGTGAAGCATCCTTAATGTCTTGCGCAGTACCGGGTAGATATTAGAAAACGTTTATTCGTACGGCCGATAGGTGTCGCGTTTCACAGTTCAACTTCGCGTCCATTCAAACTGTTCTGCGTAGACGGGCTATTTATCACAGGTTATCAATTCGCGAATAAAACATTTCTGCTTTGATCGTAGTCGCGTCGCGAATATCAATTATTAATATCAACTGTAAAATCGAGGTGAGTGATAATGGATCCGACAAATCCGCTTGCCGGGGCAAGCTCTCCTGAGGACGATCAAGGTGCACCACCAACAAAACGCGTAAGAAAAAAATCTTTTCTCAATTCTTGGCTACAAATTCCGGAGTTTACCGGCTGGCTGCAAGCAGTGGAAGACGACCCAACGAAGGCGTTTTGCACTTGCTGTCAGAAAAAAGTAGCGTGCGGTAGAAGCGAAATAAGCAAGCATGCTACGAGTGCGGCGCATATTCGGAAACGTGCGCTTGCAGTTCGAATCGAGGAGCTTGCTGTTGAGCCAGACGCGGCTGATGCTCATAAGGCAATGGTGAAAACCGCCGAAGTAAAGTTAGCAGCTTTTTATGCAGAGCACAATATCGCGATATAAACCGTTGATACCTTGGTACCGTTGATGAAAGATATTTTCAAGGACTCTCGGATCGCACAGGACGTTACGCTCGGCCGGACCAAGTGTATACAAATTATAACGAAATGTCTAGGCGCGAGAGAACTCGAGAAGTTGGTCGAGATTTTTAAAGTAACAAAGTTTTCGGTGCTCGTCGACGAGAGCACTGATATCACCGACACGAAAACCCTTTGGGTGCTCGTCCAATTCGTTTCGCCGCATACGAAACTTGTCGTAACTAAACTTTTAGAGTTAGTCGAACTAGATGCCACAGATTGTTGAGCTGATAAAGTATACTCCGCGTTCAAAACTTGTCTCAAGTCCAAAGGGGTCCCCATTGCTAATGTTGTCGGCATGGCTTCCGACAACGCATCGGTAATGTCGGGGATACACCACTCGTTCATGACGTATTTGAAAAAAGACGCGCCGCGCCTCGTTGTACTAAATTGCATTTGCCATTCGTCAGCTCTAGTCGCGAGTAAAGCTTGCTCTATGTTGCCTCGCTCCTGCGAAGAATTAATTCGAAGCATTGCCACGTACGTGTCCGGCAGTGCGAAACGCAGTGCGATACTCCGAGAGTTTCAAGAACTTTTAGATGTCGAGACGCGAAAAATTCTGAAGTTGTCGGACACGAGATGGCTGTCAATGCAGAAATGCGTTGCCAGACTTCTCGAGAACTGGGACGTTTTGAAGATGAATTTGGCATATGCCGCAAAAGAGGGTAAGCTCAAATCGGCAGAAACGATCTTAAATCATTTGAGTAATGAGATAATGAAAACATACTTGCTTTTCATGAAGTATTCGCTTAACCTCTTCAACTCTTTCAACGCTCTCTTTCAGTCGAGAAAAGTGCTGCTCCACAAACTGGCATCAAACAGCAAGCTTCTCATCTCGCAGTTCGGGGGTAATTTTTTTTAATCTGAGAGGCTCGAATTTGTTGCTTCGGGCACCTTGAACGTCTCTCATCCGGATAATTTCCTCCCTCTCGATCAGATTATTCTCGGTCCCGAATGCGACAAATTTTTAGACGGATTCCCTTCGGCCCACGTACAATCGATACGCCAAGCTTGTTTAAAATTTTATGTAACGGCTGGAGATGCAGAAGCGACTTCCGCTGAAGCATTCCTTTTTAAACGATTTGCGATTTCTGGACCCCCACATCGCTCTCAATATTCAGAACAGAGGAAGCGTTAGAGATTTGTCTGCAATTGCTGCGCGCTTTGGAAAGTTCGACCTCACAAAATTAGCTTTCGAGTGGAATACACTGCCGTCTGCTTTTACCATCGAAAAAAAAAATCAGCTCCTCACTCTTGACGTAGATGCATTTTGGAAAGAGGTAACTAGCACTCAAACGTTCACGGACGAACAAATGTTTCCGGCTTTAGAGCAATTAGTCGATATAGTACTGTCGCTTCCCCACTCGAATGCAGAGGCTGAACGCATATTCTCCATCATTACCGATGTAAAAACGAAAAAGCGAAATAAAATAAGTCCGAAGTGTCTGAACGCCATCTGCCAAGTAAGACTAGTTTTTGACAACGCCGGAGTAAATTGTAGAAGCTTTGAAGTAGATTCTCGACATTTGGAGCTCCTCAAGAGCACGAATTTATATCCGTCACAACAGTCGGACGTAGAGTAAACAAACTTGTTGAATCGGGGCATACAGAGACTACGATCAAAGCTTTAAACTCGAGTCAATAAAATCCAAGTCGCGAACGCGAAAACTAAACGTAAAGTAAAATTGATACGCTCAATAATCGACGATAAAGTTAATCAAACGCGCAAAAATGTAAATAAATGATCAGGTACATCGTGTACACAACCGACGCAGCTAAAGAAAAGGTAATGAGTTAAAGATAAAATTCATTGAGCGCGTAAAGAAAATAAATGTAATAAATAATCACGTACATCGGATACTAAAAAGAATTAACGCGCGAAGTCATCAAAAATAAAATTAATTGAGCGCGTAGAGAAAAGAAAAATAAATAAATAAACCAATACACAATCGACGCGTAAAATAATCGAGCGTATTAGTGGAAAAAATGTAAATAAACAATCACGTACATCGGGTACTAACAATAACTGACGCGCTAAATGATCAAAAATAAAATGAATTGAACGCGTACAGAAAAGAAAATGTAAATAAATAGTCAGGTACATTGGGTACACAATTGTCGCTTAACATAAACAAAAATGCAATAAATATTAAATTATTACATGATTATATTTATTTATTCATTTATTTGTGGATCATTAGAGATTTACGATATGTTTGTAAAGTTATTTATTTTTATGTATATTCTATTTTAATCGTTACTCTTAGTTCTTCTAAGAAATAAGAGGCTTTATTGTTGGAGGGAGGGAGTGGGGTCTTTACTCTGTCCAAATTTGCTCTGCAATACATACAAAATAACGGCCCCACGGGCAGGTCCCCCTGCAGCGACCTCCACGTGGTGGGACCTGGGAAATTAATTCCATTTTTCAGTTGCAATAATGCTTGTAGAAGTATTCGAAAGATTGAAAACATTCTTTAAATGTTTTCAAAATATTTCGTGCTATATGGGTGATAACCGAAAAATGGAATTAGTTTGCGAGCGGCTGCAATATTTGAAATATTATGCTCGAACAATTAAAAAATTGAACAAGTAATTTCTTTTCATTTGGTCGTTGAATTTTTTAATTGTTCGGGTTACAGTGCAGATGTTGAACATTGCATTGTTTACTGTGTCGTATAAGAGACTTAAATATTGATAATTATACAAGAAGGACGGTAGCGCGGTCTCAGAGCTCTACTCTCATAATCGCAAAGATGTCAGTTCGAACCCAGATAGGCCTTTATTTATTTATTTTTTTTAAGGGCATTTTTTTTTAATACTGTACCCGAACAATTAAAAAAATTAAACGAGTAATTTTTTTTAATATTTGTTCAATTTTTAATTGTTCGGGCACAGCACGGACGAAATTTTTTTATTTGTTTTTTCTACAGACGCATAGCTGATAGATAGAAAAGCACAGTGCGCATGCGCAGGCACGGCAGCCCAGCAGTGGGCGGGGCTTATGTGCGGGAATTTTTTTCCCTCGGGCGTCAGAGTGGGGGGTCAAAATTCCCTCCGAGGGAAATTTCCCGCCGATCTGGCATCACTGACCCAAAGTGTGAAATATTAAATTGTTTTCTTAGTTTGTTTTCTTTAATTGATTTATTATGTTATTAAACGAATGTAAAAGGGATTTTTCCCGTTTATTAATTAATTAATAACCTTCGAGTTACATCAACATCTTTATTTTATCACAGTCAATTGTCGTAAGCTACACTATTACACACTGATGTACTGACAAGAGATGAACACTGCTAGTGGCTACGATAACAATTTCTTAATCTCCGCAATCATACCGAGCAAAACCTTCTTATTTTTCGCGACGCGGGGGCGGCCATTTACATCTTCTCCTGAGGGCATAATT
This sequence comes from Ichneumoninae sp. B BG-2022a, assembly GCA_030522725.1. Lineage (NCBI taxonomy): Eukaryota > Metazoa > Arthropoda > Insecta > Hymenoptera > Ichneumonidae > Ichneumoninae sp. B BG-2022a. Next base: position 6,243 of record JAPYZD010005014.1, on the reverse strand, counting down.
ACCGCATCTTCGCCGCCGTCTATATATCATTTTTTAAGGTAGTCGATAGTTACACCAGCCTTAGCCATTTTCGTAAGCATTCCTGTGGATACTCCATCCTTCAGGCAATCCAAACCATGCTGGTTTAATTTGGCTTTAGCAGCTTCGACTTGTGTCATAAGTAGCGAGTGTACACTGATAGCATTGGACCGTAGTTCTTCATCAGTGATACCTACAGACTTGATGATATCGTCGAGCATGCGTACATCTATTAGACTATCATGAGCACCATCAGCAGCACCGCTTCCTAGTAGGTCCTCAACCAAAACCGACTGACTACAGGACTTTTTAGCCTTCACTCTTTCCGGTAGTTTCTTCTTCGGAAGGGGCAGAGTGTCGCATAATCCAAACGCCACTGATTGAAAATCTTCCAATAATTTCAAAGACTTTAACTCGTTCAACAATATAAGAGCGTCGAAACATTCGCCATTGTGGGCAGCGAGAATTATAGGATCAGGTGCCAAAAAGTCAATTAATGATTTTAGGACCAGCCTTACCATCTTTCGACAAAAATGGTATTTTTTCAAAAAAAAATTTAAAAAAGAGAGAGCCCCCGACAATAGCCCTGTAAAGAGCCCCGAAAAAAACCCGAAATTTATGTACGATGAAACCCGAAATTTATGTACGATAACCCTGTACGATGAAAAATGTTGGAGTTATGGCTTCCCAAAGAAAAAGTTTTGTCTGATGCAGATATCTTCAGGGTCATAAAAAACCTTCGACATACCCCTGGAAAAAGCCTTCCGGGATTTTTTTCCAAGGGGTTTTTTTCGGCGGTTTTTTTTCGGTTTAAACAAACTATAGAGACATATCAGTGAAGCTTTTTCTAAAAAAAAAAAAAAAAACTTAAAGATTTAATTTTTTAGGTACACTAGGACCTCGATTTCCGGCACAGCGGCGGGACCGGCTCCGCATTGCACCTGCCGATGTTGAGGTTGCGCATGCCCCGCCCAGGCTGATTGTGCGCAGCTCAGAGTCGCGACCAGTGCCATGTCACGTACCGTGGGCCCCTCGGTGCGTTTTTCTCGGGTTATAGAAAAAAAATTTATCGGGTTTGCGATGTCGACGACGGCTTTTTCGTCATTCAATTGATCGTTAATTCTTAATCGATCGTAATTTGTCAGTTGACGTTTTGCCGACATCGTCGCGGTATTTCGTTATCTGCTTTGGTTGGAGGTTATGTTGTTCGCCCGAATGAAGCGCCCGAAAACTATCGTTTTGCCTTACGGCACTATCTGGATCGCCCTATAGCTTCCCCTCCACGGGCCGCATCGATCGGTATTCGCTCCGTGGTAGGGACTGCGGAAAAGATCGAGGGCGCCCAAATCGAGGTCCTAGTGTACCTTCTTCCTATAGATCATTGTAGGGTTGACAACGAAAAAATAAATTCGAAAGTATCTTCCTCTTATTTTGTTGATCATTTATTTACAAAAATAAAAAATATCGATATATTCCTAGGTTCCGTCTAAACTTGACGATGTTATAAAGAAATCAAGAGGAAACGAGCCTACAATCGGATTATGTATAATAGAGAACAGGGTGGACGGAGAACCGGGTCGTCCGATCAATTGACGAGTTAAGAGGCCCCCGCAAGCCCCCAAAAAAAAACCCAAAAAATTACCGAAAAACCCCGAAAAAGTGCCGTTTCGAAAAATTTAACGTAGGATTTCCTATGCTGAAAATGGTCAATTTTTAAAACTTCGAAAAAAAATACAAATTGCATGCATTGTGTGCGGAAGTAGGCCACTTGAAGCCAATGGAGGTGGTTGAAATTCGATATCTCGAAAAAAAATATTAGGCCATTTTGAAAGTGGAAAAATGAAAAGCGTGGAAAAAAAGTGGAAAATGTTCTCTTACCATTTCTCGACGAACATGGTATTTTTTTCAAAAACATTTTTTAGAATTTTTTCGTTAATGAAATCCATTGTGAAATATGCCACTTGAAAACAATGGCGGAGGTTTTCATTCGATATCTCGAAATTTTTTAAAAAAAGGTGCCGTTTCGCAAAATTTAACATAGGATTTCCAATCCTGAAAATGGTCAATTTTGAACATTTCAAAGAAGGTATGAGTCTTGCGTATCTTGCGTGAAAATAGGTCACCTGAAGCGAATGGCGTGCAGCTTATTAGCTGCACGCTCGCACGAGCGATAGCTTTATAAACTGTCGCCACGAATGTGTAGCCCGCGAGCTTTTCTTCTAAATTCAAGGTGACGTTCTCCTTCCTCTTTCTCCTTTTTCGTGGATTTATGCCGCTTGGCCAAGTTCCATTGCTTCGTTCGTTTAACGTTCACGTTCTTCCGTGGGGTTAGGAGTTCAGTTGTTTTACTGGCGTATCGAGACTACGTAGTTGTTACGTTATGCATTCGGGTCCGGCTGGGAGTTGGGCGGGGTTCAAATTGGTGTGTTTTTTTATTTTCTTTTTTTTCTATCCGTTTCTCTGTTTATTTATTTATTTATTTATTTATTTATTTATTTATTTATTTACGGGGACCAGCTCCTTTACATTAATAAATACACGTTTATTGTTTGGTATAGGTTCTCATAGGTAAATCGTATAAAGTTCTCAAAAAATATCTCAAATTAATTAACAAAAAATTAACAAATTTTACAATAACAGCTGGTATTGGCGCCCAATACTTCATTCGTAACGTAGAATAATGTCGCGCATAGCGCTCTTGAACTCTCCAATTGTGATGTTGAAAGGATCTAATATCGCTTGTTCATTTGCCTCCGTGGTGATTCGACGAACTGCTGACCTTGCGGTCAGGGTGCTACGAGCGACTGGAACGTGAAACGTCTGCGCAGATCTTGTCGACCTGATCGGTGCATGAAGCGCGAATCTTTCCAAAAGAGCTGGGCAATTCACCCAGCTGGATAGTATCTTTACCAGTAGAGCAATGTCGGTGAATATCCTTAGCGATGCGAGACTCGGTATTTCCAGTTCTTTTGCGACTTCGGCGTAATCGTGGTTGTCTCTTGCCATGGTCTTCTCTTTCTTGTGGGCCGCTGCTCTAAGGAATTTGTGTTGTACCCCTTCTAACCTGGCTGAGTGTACCTCATAACTCGTGTTCCAAACCTCTGATGCATAGATCAGTATCGATCTTACCAGAGACAGATAGAGCTGTTTAAGCGTGTTCACGCTGTGGAACTCCGCACTGAAGCGTGTCACAAATCCCAGGATCCGGTAGGCGCGGAGGACAACTGTCTCGATGTGGCTGACGAATCTTAGTTTGTTGTCGACGATGACTCCCAAGTCTTTGATTTCTGTTACTTTCTCGAGGAGGTGACCCCCTATGTTGTAGTTGCGCTCGACTGGACTTCTCGACCTAGAGAATGATATCACCTTGCATTTAGCAAGATTTAAAGGCAGTCTGTTTTAGCCGCACCACTCCCAGAGGGCGTTCAGGTCCATTTGCATATTTGCCTAGTCCCGCTCGTTCTCCACTTTGCGAAAGATCTTTACGTCGTCGACGAACACGAGGATTCTCGAGTAGACGAAACGTGATGATATATCGTTTATGAAGAGAAGGAACAAGAGCGGGCCAAGATGCGATCCTTGTGGTACTCCTGACGTAACAGTGATGATCCGCGACTTGAAGTTTTTGTACTTAACCCTCTCTCTGCGACCCACGAGGTAGTCCGATATCCACGTCAACAACTCACCATAGATGCCAATAGCCGCCAGTTTACTTATTCGCACTTTGTGACAGACCGAGTCGAACGCCTTCGCGAAGTCCGTGTAGACCGCGTCTACCTGTATCCTCGCTTCCAATAACTCCGAGATATAATTCTCGTATACCAGGAGGTTTGTTACCGTTGACCTGTTTGCCACAAAACCGTGCTGCTCGTCCATTATCGCTCCCCGCAGGTGGAATGACAGATAAGTGGTTACCATATCGTCTAGGACTTTGGGAATCGTGCTGATTATCGAGATCGGTCTATAGTTCCTCACGTTTGTCTTCGCGCCACTCTTGTAGATCGGTGTTATGAAACTCAACTTCCATATCTCCGGAAGGGATCCCTCTGTTAGGGATCTCGCAAATATCCTCCGGATAGGCGCCGCCAGAGAGTCGGCACACTCTTTCAGCACCATTGGTGGAATACCATCCGGCCCTGGCCCTTTGTTAGCATCGAGCCCTCGAAGCTTGTCGCGTACTTTATCCTCGGTGAATGCCACCGCCGATACTGAGACCGTGGAGGGGATCGGTGCAACCCAAACGTTGGCTATGTCGTGATCGGTATACAGACTCGAAAGAGTCGATGAAGAGGTCTACAGCTTCGTGTCCTGTATTAGCGCGCCTTTCGTCCAAGGTTAGTAAGGACGGAAGCCCCCGACTGAAGCGTCTCTGGTTAACGTAACCCCAAAAAGCTTTGATGTTGGTTGCAATTTCCTCCTCGATACCTGAGACGTATTGGCTGTAGCACTCTTGCGATCTCCGCTTGCAAATGGCCCTCAAGGTACTAAATTTTTGATAGTCCACTTGAAGACCTGTCAGTTTGAATGCTCTATGTGCCATCTTTTTATCTGTGATGCAGCTTAGCAAACTCGGTGTTACCCATGGTGGTCTTGAGGTGGAGAGCGTTCTTTTTTTGGAATAAAACGGTCCATTGCAGCGTGTAGGCATGCGTTTAAGGCCTCGACTTCTCCTTCAAGTGTGTCGCTTTCAAGGATTGTCTCCCATTCCACTGACCTTAGGTGATCCCGTAATCCATTTAAATCTGCTCTACGGAGATCATAGTCGATCGACTCTCCTTCAATCAATTCGCTGGCCTCGTATGGAATATCGAATTCCATAGCTGTGTGAAAGTTCACGTCCTCTTCTAGTACTGGGTCACGGTTGCTGTAACTTCGTATGGTATCTCCGAGAACACAAGATCCAGAATGTTTCCGTATCTGTTCGTTATGTTGCACCATTGATGTAATCCGAGGAATGCACATCCCTCACTCAAAAGCTGCGCTTTCTCCCTTCCGGCTGCATCTGCCTCCGAGAAGTCGCATAGCACTTCGCCGCCATGCTTAATCCATCGTACTCCTGGAAGGTTGTAGTCCCCTGCGAGAATGACCGTATGATCTGGATGCAGCTCTGCCAACTCCGACACTTGTGTTATGTGATCCACGTGTAGATTCGAATTTGAGGACGGGGAGATATATACTCCGCAGACCAAAAACTTCTGTATGCCTTTTGAGACCTCGACGAGTACCTGCTCGACTTGGTTCCCGCTTGTGTTTAGCCGCGAGCTATGGAGCGCGTTCCGCACTGCTATGAGGACCCCGCCTCCTCTCCTATCTATTTCGGATGTCGTGCCTCTGTCCCTCCGAAACACCGCAAAGTCCCTGAGTCCAAGCTCCGCGTCGAAAATTCCAGGGTGCAGCCAGGTCTCCGTTAGAATTAAAATGTCGTAGTGCACAGCGATTTGTGGAACAGTCTCCCTCAGCTTCCTCAGTTTGGTTCTTAATCCTCGGACGTTCTGGTAATAAAATTATAGCGTACTATTGTTATTATTTCTGTTATTATTATTATTATCATCGATCCTTTTTAGCTTTTTGTTGATTCCCGTGGGCTCTTTTTCGCACCCGTCTGTCCATTCGGTCCGTTCCCCCGGCGCACTTGGTCGTTTGGCGATGTTCTCCTTTCATCCTGTACTGTTATGCGTAAACCGCCATATGGCACTGCTGATCCATTGACGACCGAGAGACCATTGCTACCGGGACGTAAAACCTGAGGATTTTCTCCGACATGCTGTGGTTGGCGGTTATACTCGATAATCGTTGGAATACCATTTCTGTAAATAACCTTCTTATTACCGGCGGGATCCGCTCGCGGGATCTCGCTGAGCTGTTTTTTTACCTGCGCGTACTTATGTCTTTGGGTGGCTGACCTATCCTCTGCTATACTCACAGTGCCCTTGTACTTGCCCTTATTCCGTAGAATTTCCTGAGCCTATTCTATCGAGGGTAATGTAACCAGGAGGGGGCGGGTTTTTGTCGCCACGTACTGCCCAAGTCGTCGTACCCTGATACCGTTAATATTTTCTATTTCTGCCACTGTTGACAGTATCAAAAGGGCATCCGCCACGTCCTTTGCTTTATTTCTGGACACTCGTCCATCGGCTTGCTCCTTTAGTCTGAAGAGAATGATGTTACTCTTCCGGCGTTGCCTGTCCTCAAGCTCCGCTTGGAACACGTCCGGGTCGTGGGATG
>JAPYZD010005013.1:0-10461 GCA_030522725.1 Ichneumoninae sp. B BG-2022a | reverse complement strand
AGGTGGCGAACATCTAAACCAATAACCAAATCCACAATTTTATATTAAATATATCCTTACCTATATTTAATGTATGACAATCAACAGATTCTTTGCAAATTGCCTAATGACTGGCGACGAAATTTTTTCGTTATCATCGAAAAATGTAAAAAAATAAAAATTCCGTTCTTTAGTGCACGGTGTTAAACCCGCTGTACTTCGAGGCCCGCGAGCTTCATTCTCGAGTAGCGCGTTGTGCTATACCGAGAGACTTCAATCGTCGCGACTCAAAGCTATTTAGTCGTTGTACGCAGCTACTAAGTAGCCCGGAGTCCGGAGAGTTCTCGTCGAGGGTCGTTCGGGGATCACCCAAGTCGGCTTCGGCGCCGCTCGTAGATCACTCGAGCCCGTGATCGAGGGGGTAGTAAACCCGCTCGAAGGAATCGACAACAGAGACGAGAGTGTACTTGCTCTCGTATATTTTCCGAAGTCCCTCGGCGTTTCTCCCGGTGCTTCGTTCCTCCTCGTTATATGCTCGGCGCCCGGCAACAGAAACTTGGTCTGGGATATCCGAAGAGAGTAATGTAAATCGTTCGGTACCGCAGGACCGGGGGAGGGAGCTCGAGGAAAGAGCGCGTTACGTTTCTCGATCGTAAAACGGTCGACCGAGAACCGGCAGCGGCAGCCACGAGAAACAAGCGGCAGAACCACGGCAGGCGACCTGTCTCGCACTCTCTCACCCCTTGTTCCATCCGGCAACGCTTTCCACTCGCGGAAATCCGAGAAAACCGACTAAAACTAAACATAGAGAGTCGAGAGTGAGAAACTCACTCGGGCGGACCGAGATGGGTCGAGACGGATCGTCGAATGTTAAAAAGCATTTCGTAAACGACGCACCGATAGAGTTGAAGTGACCGATATGCGCAAAACCGGTTAAATGCACCAGTTAGATGACAAAGGTGGGCTTAAAAAATGTAAAAATGCATTCACTTACTTGAGGTATTTTAGGTGTTGAATTTCGCTCTTGAAGAGATTTAAAAAATCTAAAATTTATTCACTTTCTTGAGGTATTTTAAGTCTTGAATTTTGCTCTTGAAGAGATTTAAAAAATCTAAAATGTATTCACTTTCTTGAGGTATTTTAAGCGTTGAACTTCCCAGTGGGATGTAAAAACATCCGCAGAGCTTCCTCGATTTTTTGGATCATCGGTAGTTCGCTAATACGGACCACCCTTTTACCCCGAAGCGATACAGAAATTTACTTCAGTGCCACACAAATTTCAGATTCCGTAAAAACTTAAATGTAACTCTGAGGATCCAAAAAGCCTCACCAAGACATTATTATAATCCAAGTCTATGATAATTCACAAGTAACCGAGCCAAAATTTCCCCCCACAGAGCACATCTGGATGCAATAATCTCATTAAAGTTAATCCCTTCTCAAATCAGCTTTTTATTTCTCACCAGTTGTATTTCATTTCCTTCTTCCCCGCTCCGGCGACGCGATCGTTAACACATCCCGGAAAACCTAATGTCGAGAATGTAGTAGCAAAGGGTTGAAAGAAAAAAAGTGAGAAATTATTGTAGGAAAACATTGAGACGGAACGGGTAGAATAGACGCGAGTCAGGATTTGTGTTCTAGGTGGTTAACATCTGCTGTTATACCTTCCAAGTCGCCGGGGCTTGAGTTTCTTCTTTTTCCATCGTCGTCTTCCTTCATCTCCGAGGCCCGAAGCGGCGACGAGTTCGCCGTCAGTTTTCTCTATCTCTCCGGAGTTCTCGGCTAAATCAGCGCAATTTCTGTCACTTCCTCTGTTTTCACTGGGATGATGCATCGTCCGTCGTTAGTGCCGCGAAGGCCTCGCCCGACGTACGTCATATTTAGAGCCGATCCATAATACCGCCCCGTCTACTTATTCCAACAGCTTCACCCGTCTTTCTCCCGGTATCCCGAGCGGAGTTTCTCGCGATCGCCGAGCCCGCTTCTCCGGGCTCCCTTGTGACCGTTTTATGCTCGGCACTAAAGCTCGAACCCACTGAGTTACGAAGGCCTCCACCGGGCGGAGCCTCGACTCTCCGTCCCGGCTCGCTGTGCCTAAAAAATTAGGTAAATAGTCTAATGCAGGGTTGTACAGTTGAGTCGTCTTGACTAAAAATCTTATCCGGCTAATGGCCATTATAGTTTGGCAGGGCAAAATATTGTATAGAAATAAAAAGTAACAGAAATAGTATAGAAATTAATAAACAAAACAGGTAATGTGCCAAATATGAAGATCTGATTAAATTCTTTAGTTTCATTGTAATTCACAATAAAAATTAATTGCCGGTTACATTGCTGCTAATTTTTACCCGGCCAATCCATCTTCGTGGACTAAGATGGCTTAGCCGGCCAAATTGTAATGTCCAGTAGCTGGGTAGGGGAGAGCGGGGCAAAATGGCACAGTGGGGCAAAACGGGACAGTGAGGACAAAACTCAATTTTCCAACAATTTTTGGATGTCCCATTTTGTCCCAATTGATACATCCGGATTTTCAAACCCGTTTTGCCCCACCCGTTTTGTCTCATTATCCCATTTTGCCCCGGTGTGCCATTTTGCCCCGATCTCCCCTAGATTTTTTACAATAAAACGATCATTCGCAAGCGCGAGCTCTCGAACACGTAAGCGCAGAAGGCGAAATGGGATATTTTAGCGGTATAAAGAGTGACCTGAAATTACCGTAATTTAAAAAAATTACGGTAATTTCAGGTTTCTCAAGCTGCTAGAGCAGTTTCACGTTTCATTACGAAATTGCATCTTGTACCGCTTTGCTTTTTCTGTTTCACTTCACGTCTATTTTTGATTGGGTTCAAGTTGCTTCCTATTAATCTCTGTACGCTCTGGTTCTTAGGTGACTTGTCCCAGAACCCAACAAATTTATATCTATCCATCTATATTTCAAACATAATATCATTTTTTGGATGAGTTAATAAGGACAGTCAATAATGTAATCAATAAAATCCATTAAATGTAATGGCAATAGTTTATTTTTCTATACATTCGGTAATTTTTTTTTTATGTAATTTCGAATTTTTTTTCTTCGAGGGCAGAAAAAATATCGAGTGCCCATAAAATTTCTCTCAGAGTTCGTAAATATGATTCCGGCATCCGTGGACCAGCGTCTGGAGGGTCTCAGGAGGAGAGCGCACGGGGTCAGTCATGGCAGCTCATTAAGACCGGTAATGAGGTCGTCCCGACACAGTTAATTATCCCGTAGCGGCGTTGCTGCTCTATACCGGACCGCGTAGACTCCGGACTGCAAGGGTGGCTGCAGCGATTCGGGTGAATGAGCGTGCGGCGTCGTCTCTTGCGCCTCAGGAAACCGGAGGGCGTAAAATGATTCCTCGAACCAAGGGATTTTTCCTTACCACCGTGCTGGGCGATGATACTGTGTATGGATGCTCCGAGAACCTTTCGTGACCGACTTCCTGCTGGTGCAAGTCGATCACAAAGGAAATGTGAACGGCTGCACGTCTCTCACCAATTTATCAATAATGATCATTATTTTTTTTTATTATTTGAAACTCGATATATCAAATTGCAAAACGAAATTCCCATTGCAAACTATTTTTCCAAAAATTACAGGAGATTGCGAACGCACAATCCACTATAATTTAATCGAGTAAGGAGTGTGAAGAAAAACATTATTGAGTGGTAGTAAAATAAATTTATTGCCAATGTTTTGTATTATTTATATTATTTTTTTTTATATTATATATTTAGTTTTATATTATTTATTGCCAAAAGTTTCATACCAAACGATAATTATACGGATTGGCAAAGGCCTATCGACCCGAGTCCTTCAGACCGTGTATTATTGATTTTAATAAGAGTCCCTAAAAGCTGAATCTAAAATGTTGGTTTTATTAACTTATTTGCAATTTTTTCGGTATATCAATGGGAAACCCAAATTCCCATAGCAAACTATTTTTCCAAAAATTACAGAACTATACAGCACTATAATTAAATCGAGTAAAAAGTGTAAATAAAAATATGATTGATTTTAGGCTTTTAATATTAACATGCCAACATTAATTGATAATATTACAAGAATTTCTAACAGTAGAATTCAAAACGCCAGATATACCTCGAGGCTATAGTTTTTATTTTTATTTTCTTTATTTTTATGTTTCCGTAGGACGAGGCAGATGCAGGTTTCGTGGCAATAAAATCCACGAGACCAGGAAATCGTATCGGCGAAAAAATAAAATAATCTGTAAAATAACAAAAGTTCGTGCGGAGCGGATGATTTAACATCGGTGGGTACGTTTCATCGAGCACCCGCGGGTCCTCGTAAATCGCCGCAATCCGTAATCACACATCCTGCCGTCGATTCCGTTACACGTGCATCTTATTTGGCCAGGATCTCAGCCGAGACGCTGCGGGCCGGCCGGTGTCCTGGCGCCTGTGGCTATACGATGATTTACATCGCGTGGGCGTGAGTTCCCAAATTTCGAGGGTGACGCCGACGGACCCTGCGACACCGAACGTGACGCTTAACCGGCGACGAGTGCCGGAACCTCGCACGCAGGGAGAGCACCGAAATCCTGCTGAGAACTTCCTTGTTATTTCGCGGTCGAATTAATTGCTGTTTGCTTCTTTAGCGGGATGTTTTCGGAGACTGCGAGAACGAGCTCGGGAAATCCTTCCTGAGAGTTAAAAAAAAAACGAAAGTTACCGAGACATATGTTCGAGCATTAGATACGATAACATAAGGTCCATCCGCATTGACCCTCCGAAATTTGTCCCATGATAATTTTCATAAATTTTCAATTTTTATTTTACTTTTGTTTCTTAATAAAGAGTGAAGTTATGAATATTGGAAATTTTATGCTTTTATACTATTGTACGTGGATCTCTTAATTTTATAGAAATATCTCTACCATGTGTTCTTTATTAATATATGTATGTTATTAGTATATGGGTAAATAATGACTAATTTATTTACTTGATTAAGGTAGCTATGTCGCTTCCCGCTCATCTCGCATAAGTTATCGAAAAGAAAGTGAATATTGCAAGTACTCCTTGATGGTACGAAAATCTGAAAAAATGAATGCATATTAAAGACACTGAAAAGATTCATTTTGCATAATAATAATTCCAAAATGTTATTAACAAATGTATGAAAAAATTAATTGTTTAATAAATTACCCGGCAAAACAACTTTTTTTTATTGAAAATGATTCATTTATTTTTCTGAATACGTATGAATTTCTTCAGATTTTCCAATTATTTTTGATTTTTGTGTTTTTTCAAACATTTTTTCCATATAAAAAAATTAAAAAAGCTAATTGAAAAATCTGAAAAAATTCATACGTATTCAGAAAAATAAACGAATCATTTTCATAGAAAAAAAAAGTTGTTTTGTTGGGCAATTTGCTACACAATTAATGTTTTGATTAATTTGTTAATAACATTTTGGAATTATTATTGTGCAAAATTAATCTTTTCAGTATCTTTAATCTGCATGAATTTTTTTAGATTTTTATATCATCGAGAAGTACTTGCAATATCTGCTTACTTTTCTCGAACTTATGCGAGATGAGCGGGAAGCGACATAGCTACCTTAACGGGCATTGCCCTTTTACACATATATCAGTGGTATTTCAATCATAATAAAGAAGCCATGTTAGAGAAACTAACAATAATTAATTCGACCACGAAATATTGTTGTTACCTTCTTTAGCCGGATATTTTCGGAGACTACGAGAACGAGCTCGGGAAATCCTTCTTGCGGACCATAAAAAGTCACGCAGACACATGTTCAAGGATTACCTACAATAACATAAGTTCCATCCGCATCGACCCTTTGAAATTAATCCTACGATAATTTTCATAAGTTTTCCATTTTTTACTATTTTTATTTAATAATTTATTATAAAATGATTTATCAATATATCTATGATTTTTATTTTTACAATTCTTAAAGAGAAGAATCTGCGAAATAAGAAAGATGCTGCATGGGGAAAACAATTTTTCTTCCGACAGTGATTTTCTCCGCCTCGATTAACTGGCAGCCTTTCCGGATGACCGACAAATAGAAACCAATTCGACCAACTTCGCAATCGACAACAATGACATTATCATAATGGATGATAAAATGAATGAGTCATCGAAGAGAACGTCAACTTTAAATATCATATTTTATTGTCCCGCTACAAGTATTTTTCTCGAATGGACCGATGACATTTTTTGTTTAAATTTCCATCAACGAGAGTTCTCGATCCCTCGCGTGGAACGACGAGTCGAGAATTTCAGGAGACAAGAGTAAGGACGCGAAAGTATAATATACGCGCTTCGAGCTTCTCTTTACATATAAATCCGACCGAGATTCGCACAGGAGCCTTCGAAGTCCTTCTCCGCGAGCGCACTCGGACAGACGCTGCATTGAATGAAAATTCTAACAGTTTATACGTCGCTGACGGTGAGCGCGCACGCGAGTGTGTAAACCGAGTGAAGCGAGTGTCGTGCTGCCTGCTGACGCTGCCGCTAACGCTGTCTACAGTACCAAGAATAGTAGTCATCTCTTCCCCCTCTTACTCTCAATCGCTCGACGCTCGTTTTCCAGCAACGACGCTCGAACTGCCTGGGCGAGCAACTTTATAGGTGTAATACGGCTATGTACAAAGAAATAATCGTCCGTCGCGAGTATGCACGACGAGACACGGGTCGGACCACGGAGGTGCGGATAAACTTGTGAATACAACGACGGCCAACAAAATTAATCGAATAAAAAAAAAAAACAAAACGTACACTAGAACTTTGCAATATATATATATATAAATATATGCGAGAAGATACAGCAAACGGTACCATAATTTAGATTCTTTTTTTCTGTCATTTTGAAGAAAAAAGAAAAAGAAAAAGGAAGAAAACAACCGCGCAATGCGCATCACGATTCGAATAGACAATTTTGATGCCTTGCGACGCGATTAAATAACAGGAAGCCCTCAAAACAATCCCCTACTTATGATATTATTATAATCTTGTTTTATGTTGTTTTTCTTTTTTTCTTTTTGAACTCCGAGAGTAGTGTTATTATTACAAAATGTTTCTTTGCTAATATAGTAGATGGATATTACTATATATATTTTTTTTATATATATATTTTTTTATCCGACGTGACGTAGGCTATTCAATTCAAAGAAAACCGTGCATCCAACTAAGAACCGTGCCGTACTTCGCGGTTCTCATGCTATTTATTTACATTTATCCGTTGCGGAATTATATATCGGAGAATCGAACCACTGCGAAATTCGTCGTGTGCCATCGAGCGACAAGCTTTTTTTTCCTCCCCCACCCGGTTGATCGAAGCTTGAGACGCACCGAGAACGGCCCGACGAGAACGTGTCGGGCGAAACTCGGAGCGTCGCAACTTTGGCTTCTGCAAAATAGTACAGCAATATTGTTCTCCCCCCTTTCGTCGTCTCACCCACTGACGAGAGAGAAATCGGAACGCAAATCGGAACGTTTACCACGGCAGTTTCTTTTTCTTTTCTTTTCTTTTTTTTTAGTTTTCTTCCTTACTCCATCGCGATACTCCAGAGAACGTATTTAACGCTGTAGGCGAAAGCCGCGAAACCTATTATGACGAACAGATTCGTGAGGGCGCTGTGGAGTGGACTTTGCTCGCGCTGCAACTGATCTCGTATCAGCGACGATACCTCGGCGGTTGTTGACTGATGCCTCGTCTGTTTTTCCGTCTCTTTCCGCCGTTTGAGCTCTACATTTATTTCCTGGATAAGACAAGAAATAAAACAACATTGAGGCGTAAGACGGTGGATCATAGAGTGACGAATTTTTCATATAAGATCGGAGAGTAGTTTTTCTGTTTACCGCAACGGTCTCGGGAAACAGTTCGCAGAACATTTTGTCTCTCAGATTAAAATCCAAGCTCTGTAAGGCCCATTGTCTTTTTTCCCAGTCCGTTGTATTGATGCTGCCGAGTGTTGGACTCTTCTCGATCTGGAATGGCAGGTGAAAATTTGAATCCATGACGGAATCGTATGGCCAAAAATTAACGTTAAACTAACTTTGAATTAACTTTGAATTAACTTTGAATTAACTTTGAATTAACTTTAAATTAACTTTGAATTAACTTTGAATTAACTTTGAATTAACTTTAAATTAACTTTAAATTAACTTTGAATTAACTTTAAAGTAACTTTGAAGCTTGAGTGGATTAAAAAAACTTGTAATCTGTGGTGTTTACCATGAAGCTTAGGAGGCCGGTGAGTATCGTGGAAACGCTCCATGCCGGATTCCACGTGTCCGGATGGAAGTCGGATATCGAGAGACACAGCCTCGTGTTCACCTTGAATCTGCCGTTCGGTGTCGTCATGTAGATGCTCGGCGGTTGGAACGGAAACTCACCTGGGAAAACTAACTTGCCGTGATAAAAACCGCCCTCGTACGGTGTGTTCTCCGGACCCTTGACGACATAATGCCTGAAACATTGAACAAAATCGATTAATCAATTTATCTTTCCAAACGATATTTTTCATGGATTTCTGGATTTCCAGGTTAATATTCTTTCTTTTGTTAAATAAGACATGACCATAATAAAACTCACGTTATAATTGCACATACAGTTATGTAAAGTATGTAAAAATGAAGGCAGCAGAAAAACATTTACAGAGTAGAAAATGCTAGTCATATTTGGACATAATTATCGCAGTTACAAATGCGACTCCTGTGAACCTGATAATTTCCAGTCTTGTCTGATAGTTGTCTGTATGTAGAGTAACAGTCGTATGCACTTATTTGAAGTATGCAAAATCTCAGAAGCAGAAAAACCTTTACAGGGTACAAAATGTTAGTCAGATTTGTCCATAATTAAAATACAATTATAATAATTATAACACAATTATAATTAACCTAGTCATAGCATCAACTGTACCGCATATAATAATTACTCATTCCAATCCTCTCTTACATATCTACTCTACTGCTGCACAGGTGCTTTGTGCATTTGCGCACACTTGTAAGTGGTAAAAATATTGTAGAAATAATTGTAAATATTACAAAAAAGGGCTCGACCCGTACAATAAATAAATAAATAATTATCTCAGCTATAAATGCGACTCCTCTGAAACTGATAACGTCCAATCTTATGCGATAGCGATCTGTATGCAGAATAACAGCCTCATCTGTCTATTTCAATATAACAAAGGAAAAACAAAGGAAAAAACGTAATCATTACCAAATCAGTATATTGGCTGGAACTGGCTCGGCGACCACGTATGGTACAGGATCTTTCTTCAGCCTCAGATAATCCTGCTTTAATCTGGCAGTGGCGCTGTTCGGCTTTCTGTTCATCCTCACCATAGGACAGGCAACCTTGAAACTGGCGATGTTTCCTCCAATGGAGTTCAATTTTTGAAATTTTTTTGTTTATGGCCTTGGCTATCGCGTAGCGATAAGTAAAAACTCCCAGTGAACCTCAGCGGATCCGGCGCTAGATTGACCTGCAAGAAAACAACGCAAGTCCCACTGCCAAAACTATGCTGAATCCAACTTTGACGATGAAAAACAAAAGTTTGGATTTCGAGTTTGTCGATAGGTTCTTCGATCGAACGATCGTGTACGAAATAACAACGGTCTCGATATAAAGTGTCTCCGTTGAATTTCGTCGAGAGGTCGGTACTAAATCGTAACGAAAAAGAAACAGAAAAAATATAAAATTTCTCAAGTAACCTGTATAATCGACACGTCGAAGTTTGCACCACGTCAGACTTTCCCCTTCAGGAAGCGCATCGGTGCGACGACACCGTTAAATGTGAAAACACTCCGACAGCTCGACAGTCCGAACGCAGCGGAGTTACTTAATGAACAAAAAAAAAATGTTTGTAAGATTGTGCGTTATTACGATTAAAAATATAAACGATAGGCAACGATTTTGACAGACGGACGTCGTTTCTTCGACAGAAAACATATGACGACAAGGCGACTTCTAACTACCGACTGCGGAGCACCTATTGGCTGGATTGTTCTCCTCGATTCCTCGGCCGACCGTGCAACCGTGCTCGAGCTTTGAACTTCGGCCAAGGATCCATCGATCGAGACATTAGGCAACATTAGAAATGATCTAAAGAACTGCATCTAAATAGACTAAATTAACTCGTATATGACAATTCGACGAAAAAAAACTCTGGTCACGGTGTGACTTACATGAAGCATAAGTTACCGGTAAAGTAACCGCAACTAGCCCATTCCGGAAGTGAGCCGCATTTGCTTTTTCCTCTAAAAAATTAGCACCCTTAAGGTAGTACTAGCGCAATGAATGACGCCGCCTAAGTTTGAGAGTAATGAAAGAGAATTACAAACACTTCTCGATCGGATAAAAATCTGAAAAAAATCAAGCATATGGAAGATGCTGATAAGAGTGTTCGTCCATAATAATGATCCCAAAATGTTATTCGTTTCCTTTATGTTAAAATTTGTTTA
>JAPYZD010005012.1:0-10462 GCA_030522725.1 Ichneumoninae sp. B BG-2022a | reverse complement strand
GCACTCGCGAATGACATTTGGTTTCGGCGAATTGGTATTTTTGAAAACTCAGCTATGAGGTGATTGCATGGCCATAAGGTGATGTCTATAATGTTGCTCGCTTCACATCCGATGCGTCCGATTGTGCGCAGCGTTGCGCGGCCGCTTGTTACAATTGACCCGTGTTACTTTTGTCCCCGGTCTCCCTACCTACTTCAACCACTGTCTCGCTCCCTCGTTCCGCAGGGCCACGGCGGGTCGGAAGGGGGGGGGGGCAGCGAGGATAATACCGCGAGGGATAAAAGGACTCTCTCTCGGTAGCATAGTTGCACGCACATTCCCAGTTCGCAGCCTTGACTCTCTCTCCCTCTTTTCCTTGTTCTCTCCCTCGAACGCGAATGAACGAGCGCAACGAGAGGAATAAACGAGGGAATGAAGGAAGGGCTGGTCAACGGGCCACCGATCCTCAATACAATCTTCGCCTCGCCTGAGAAATCCTCCCGGCTCTCTCTCTCCTCTACCCGCGCGTGTATTCCTATCCGCTGCCATAGAGCGGTAGATTTTATTTTATTTTTTCCCTTTACTTTTACTTCCATGTACTTGGCGTTGAGACGCTCCCGCGTCCCTTGATGGCCGAGAGCCAAGGGAGAGGAACTCTCTCGCACCGAGAAGGCGGCGAGGATCGGCTCTCCCTCGCGGCTCGCCGTACTCTCGCCGATGGCAATTATACGCGCGCGGAGCCATCCCAGGGCTAGATTCAAGATCAGATAATCCCATCTGTCGGTGTAAACGGAGAGGGCCGCGCAAACGATCCCGCGAACGATCCGCAATCCGCGAGGATCTCCTCATTCTTCTTACCTTCCCTTTTTTTTATTCCTCTTCTCGCTCCTCCTCTATCCCTCCCGACCGACCAATCCGCCGGGCGTTTAATCTAGCTCTCGTTCCTACACGAGTCGTGCCCTCGCAGCGTCGCGCACTTGACGAAGATGAGGGAACGAGGACATACATCGGGGATGTGTGTTTCGGCTGGTCGTCGATCGCGCTCGCTGGCGCGAATCCCCGATGGAAAGGAGGTCGCACGCCCACGCTCGGGTCTCTCGAGGCTCGTGTACGCACGCGGGAGCAATGTCGTCCGAATGTTAATCGAGGCCCGACGCCCACGCTTCGACCCTTACGCGACGAGGAACCTCGGATCGCGTCTCGCCGCTCGGAGAATCGCGCTCCGGTGGCTGCGATCGTTAACATAATCGGGCTCATGACTTCTCCGCACGACAAATTTCTCGCTGGTCTTTCTCAGTCTCGTCGTCGCGGAGAAACGAGTACTGGAGCTGCGGGTTTAAATTGGGGTGCTGAGGAAAAATAAAATAAGAAGTGATCTTGATTCGTAATTGTGAGACGTGTCGCGGGACGGGAACGTAATTGAATTCTTGCGACTCCGAGGACGGAGCGGGCGAAGATACACCGGCCTTCGCGGATCGCCACGTCGGATCGCGCCTCCTCCGAAGGACTGCTCCACTTTGCTGCCGAAGGACGGATTACCAAGGTTCGACGACGAACGAATCGATCGCGGAGTCGAAGTGCACCCCGAAAATCATTGAGTCGCCGCGTTCTCCGCAAAACGATGTATATTTAATTTAAATAGATAGTTGTACACTGTAAAAAAATTTAGTTTGGAAATTAATGAATAGTTTTGGAAGCTTTTTTACATGAAGCGTTTCTCAAATTTCAGACACATGGGCGTTGCAATTTTACAGTAAAATTTGTATTTTTCATGAACATTTTTATAAATTTCCGGCAAAAGATTTGTAATTTTAATATCTGGTATTTTTATTTTACAAGCAAAGTGCATTAATGTTCAATTAATATGAGTAATGTTAGCAAATGTCAAGTTCCAGTACATTAAATCTACAATTTATTTTTACTGTGTAGTAGTAATATGTGCAACGGAGAAGATAATTTATTTGACGAGACCCGCAAATAAATATTTATTTGGTTTCAATAAATATTTTCATTGATTTAAGTAACTATTTATTTGAATAATATAAACATTTATTTATATCAAATTAATATTTATTTGCGCAGAGAACGTCATATTAATTATTTTTCTGGGTGTCGATTTATCGGCAATATGCCAGATGGAAACATTTTTTGAACACAGCATGACATAACGTAGATTGACATGAGCATATACTCATTATACATATTGCCAAGGGGCCATCGACCCAAGTCCTTCAGCCATTAAATATATATTTATTAGAATAAAATAAATATTTATTTGAATTAAATAAATGATTTTTATGATTAAAGTAATTAATTATTATTGGCTCACCCTTAAAATAAATGATTTTTCTGGGTGTAACTTTACGGTAAGCAACGAATGTCAAAGGAGTTTAAATATGAAATCTCGGTCGAGCGTGACTGGCCTTATCGATATAAACGTACGGAATAACGATGTCGGACTGTCTGACCCAGTAAAAATAAACAAAAATAAATAAATAAGAAATCATCTCTACCCCGCCGCTGAATCACCGCTGCTCCTAGCGGGCGCTTACGCGCGGTGTCCTACCTGCTGCCTTATTAAGGAACCCGCTTCGCTGCACGAGAGGCTCGCGACAACTGCCCCAGACCGTTCTTTTAACTCCATCTTTTTCTGGTTCTCCTTCACCGCGTCCTCCGCCTCCTCCCGTGTCTCGGGTTATATATTTCCGTATTTCTACTCCACTCTTGTGCAGTCACCGTGTATAAATAGCATTTATCCGAGCGTGTCCCTCTCATCGCCGCGAGGACGCACACAGGACACTGCGAAAAGCGTGTGCGAACGGAGAATGGTTCCCCGCTGGTCACGCGCGTTCATCGGCGTGCCGTGCGCGTCGCCGAGTTGTCCCAACCGCTCCACCGGGACCGCGAGCGCCGCGATTCCTGCGTTTCTCTACGTGCGCTCGCCCCGCGAGAAACCGATCTCTCGCCGTCCGGCCTGCACTCAACTTTTGCCTTTTTCTACCGCGCGGGGGCGCGCGCGCGCTCTCGCCCGGTCCGGCCGTGCCCGGCGCATACCCACTTACGAGGAGATACGGACTTCCTAGCTGTAACCAACACCTACTCGACCCGCACGTTTTGCCCACTCGACCCAGAATCCTTGCCGCGGATTCAGGCGCTCGGCATATCCTTCGCTCGCGATCGACTGGCGGGCTTCGCGCCATTCTTGTGGACTATTTTTTTTCCTCTTTTGCTTCCTCATAGAGGAAGATCTTTTCGTTAAGAAATATATATATGGATTTTTATTTTAGATTACTTACAATAGGGTGTACCAGCCAGTGCATGGACAATTAAAACAGACGAAAAGTCCAGTGAATAGACGTTTTTTTATACACGTGCTCTCATGGAAAGTGTCCATTCACTGGTCCTGTCCATTCATTGGCTGGTTTACCTTTGTCGACAACGTCGAGAAATGCTATTTTTTAGTTGGCGTTCGGATTGCGTACTTTAATGTACCGGTACTTGAAATTTGCGTAATTTACAACAGTGCATATATTTCGTGTTTATTATTTTTTTTAATGGTCAAAAATAATAAAATAATACTTGTTGTAGTTAGTTAAGACTAGACTTATCTGTAATACTAGTTATTTCAATACCTTCACTATTTTCAACAATCTGCTTTCAATTTCAATGCGGAGCTTACGTGGCCAGCAATTGGGCCGTTCACCTTATAATAAAAAAAAACTAAGTAATAAGACTTTAAAAAATTGTGCTTGTTTGGATGTAAGAGTCACTTCACCGTGTTCGGTCTGTCCATGGGCGAATTCATCAAGCCCACCGGAATGGACGTGGACATGAGACTATGTGACATAATCGAGCAACCGCTTTTGGGGGAGTTTTTGAGGAAATTGGGCTTGGCTGGTAAATCATGATTACTTAAAATAGGGTGTACCGGCCAGTGCATGGACAATTAAAACAGACGAAAAAGCCAGTGAATAGACGTTTTCTATACACGTGCTTTCATGGAAAGTGTCCATTCACTGGTCCTGTTCATTCATTGGCTGGTTTACCTTAGTCGAAAACGTCGAGAAATGCTATTTTTAGTTGGCGTTCGGATGTATGTAATATGTGTATGTGTGTTTGTGCATATGTATGGACGTATGTATGTATATATGTATGTATGTATGTGACACACTTGCATCGTTTAAAACAACTGCAGTTCGGAAACAATTTGAGATAGCGGGTCGAAATCTTGTACACTCTTTTGTCTCTTCATTCAGTTCAATTTTCATGACGATTAAGGCTCGTTTCAAAATTTTTGACGGTTTGAAATTTTTGAAAAAAAATCTGTGGTGGCTCTAACTTGCCTAAATTTTGTGCTACCGTCCTAAAACTGCATACATACATAATACTATGATCAAAGAGCTTTGGTATTACGTTTGGCGAAAATTGATCTAACCATTTGAATTTTACAACATTTTGAAATTTTGAAAGTTGAAAGATACGAGTTTGTGCATCAAGAATGGTTCTAGGAGTAAAGTAATTTGTAGATTTGTCATCAGTGAGGAAAAATACACGCTAGATAGCCTCAAAACGACGAATTACCCAATTGTCAATTAGCCACTGTCTGCAATAAATTGTGACTTTCCATTTTGGAGACGTGGCATTTTTTTAAGTTACAAAAAAAAGTCCAAAATAATTTGCCCATGGCTTCCGCGTTTATTGCAATTTTGCGCACAGCTTCCTCCATTAGGAAGCCAAAATCTATCCACGAAAAAAATTCCCATAGAGAAAGTTCCTCGCAATGTTACATGAGCATGTAACATTGTATTATATGAGCAAAATTATAATAAATGCGGAAGCCATGTGCAAATTACTTTGCACCTTTTTTTGCCCCTCATTCGTGATTCATTCAAGAGGTAATTCGAGCATCGAGCCTCGACGTCGCCGCCGCGCCCCCCGAGCGGGACAAATCTTCGATGTTTATCTCTCCATAAAGTGTTCGCTCCGGTCCGGACCCCTGTCGAATAAATTCCTCAAAGTTGTCCCGATATCCGCCGCGCTTACTTTGGGCTCCCATTATACCCGCGGATACCTCCCACATTCGACGCTCGAAAGGATTTCTTCCCGGAAACCCGCGGGAGTTCCCGCAGGTTCCGCTGGTTCGGCTCTCTATCATTCCCGACGCCAAAGTATCCCTCTCGTCGAGGGATTCATAGAAGAACAATAACGCACGCACTCCACCCCGAGCCGGACGTCAAACGCGACTAGACACTTCTTCTCTATGCGCTCGGGAGAGCTGTAATCGGGACGAACGTGCCGCTCTCATATTTATTCGCCACTAAAACTCCAAAAATAGGGTTCCTAAAAAAAACAAAAAAAACTCCGAGTTCGGTAGACGAGCCACTTAGGCTACGCCCAGTTGTCAAATAAATCATCGTCGAGAAGCGGTAAAATTGCGGGCCTCGTTGACTGGCGCCGGCGACACGGTATTTGGCTTCCATTGCAGGGTCTCTTCTCAAACATCTGAATTTCTTTTTTCTTTCATCTGTTTTTTTATATAATATAACGACCGAGCGAATGATTAATGAGCGTACTTGGTTTTGTGGCGGATATTATTAATAATGGTAAACGTTAATTATCCCGATCGTGCAATGTCACACGTATGTTCGCTTTAAAGGTCTCGTCTAAACTCGCCGACATGACGATTGACCTTGTATCGATCATCCGTTCGTTCGTCTATTGTCGAGCCTAACTAATATCGTGGGCTAATAATTCGTTACAATCACTGGAAAAATAAACTGTAATTTTAATGTATCGGTTCGGAAGTTTTTATGCAAAAACTGGTACATTAAATTGTAATGTACAATTTCGATTAAAAATTAATGTACTTTTTCATTGAAATTTAAGTAAATTATTAAAAATAAAGTATTTCCCATGTTTTTTATACACTGAACATAAATTTTCCATCACAATTGTACATTAAGGTAGTACTAGCGGACAGCCTGAGCCCACGTGAGTTCAGAGAGATTGAGAGAGAATTGCGAACACTTCTCGACGGGATAAAAATCTGAAAAAATCAAGCATATGGAAGGTGCTGAAAAGATTGATCATGCATAATAATAATTCCGCAATGTAATTAACAAATTAATGAAACAAAAAAATTTTTCGAAACGCAGATTCGACAAAGTGATGTTATATTTGTTTACGCACTGAACCTGAATCGGTCAGCCGTTTTACATAAAAGTCTAAGACGTTGACGTTGAAAAAAGTTGAAAATTGAAATTTTAATATCGCTTCTTCATAAAAGTTGAAAATTGAAATTCGCGACGCTTCCTCTATGAGGAAGCCACAAATACAGACAATGCTTCCTCATAGAAGAAGCTTCGCGAATTTCAATTTTCAACTTTTATGAAGAAGCGATATGAAAATTTCAATTTTCAACATTTTTTCAACGTCTCTGCGATCGGCGAGTCCCAGAGACAAACGAAAGAGCCAAAAAGGAAGCCTGTCCGAATCTCAGCTGAGTAATTTTTTTACGAGATTTTTATTATTTGTCTATTTATTCCGCTGTGTGTGAAGTCAAGTATCCCAACTACTGGATATCGGTCCTAGACCGACTAGACTGTATTACTGGAGAGTATTGGAATGGCGATTAACTTGTGTAGTTAATAACCTACAATCTCAATCTTAGGAGTAAAGTTTATTTCTCTATTTTTTCCTGTATTTCTGACCGAAACGGTCAGAAATTGTCCGTCAAGATGATTCTCGGCCACTTTATTAAGTACTGTGATAGCCGGAAAATTAGTATTTATTTATTTATTATGATGGTCCATGTATGTTCAATTTATTATTACGTTCATCTACCAATTGTGAATGATTTTCTCTCGCACTTCAAATTAAAGTAAATACTGTTTGCAATTATATAAATGACTGTTTATTATTTAACTATTTTCATTTTATTGGTATAAACGGATATAAATTTATAATTTATTTATACACCGTATCAATAAAGACATATCGTCGCAGCTTTCAAGTAAAGCGATTGACGCTCCAATTACTCCATGCGCATTTGCTAGCGATCGTACAAATTCGCCACATCCGCGATCGATCTTATGGACAGGATTGCTTTCTCATCCAGGAGTATGTCGAACTTGGCTTGATACTTGTTCTCTTCGTACTCATCTGGTAAGTTTTCTGGAGTGAATCTGAATCGTTTCCCATCGTAGGTGCCCTGGCGCGACGAAAAAAAAATACCATATAGCATGACGTATTTATTGATGGGGCATTGCAAGGAATTAATTATCATAACATCAATTAATTAATTAATTCTTTGATGTTGCTCACCGGTTCCACTGGACATGATTCACCAGCCAAGCCCAATTTCCTCAAAAACTCTCCCAAAAGCGGTTGCTCGATCATGTCACATAGTCTCATGTTCACGTCCATTCCGGTGGGCTTGATGAATTCGCCCATGGACAGACCGAACACGGTGAAGTGACCCTTACATCCAAACAAGCACAATTTTTTAAATTCTTATTACTTAGTTTTTTTTTATTGTAAGGTGAACGGCCTAATTGCTGACCACGTAAGCTCCGCATGGCATTGAAATTGAAAGCAGATTGTTAAAAATAGTGGAGGTATTGAAATAACTGGTATTACAGATAAGTTTAGTCTTAAGTAACTACAACAAGTATTTTATTATTTTTTACCACAAAAAAAATAATAAACACGAAATATATGCACTGTTGTAAATTACCCGATTAGTGGCCTATAATTTTGTCCTATAGTGATTTATCATATGTTATATGCTCGATTAATGACTAAACATAACCAGCGTGCTCATCGCGTTGACTGAAATATGCGTACAGTAATGGACGCATACACTGAGAAAAAAATGGTTCGATTAACCAAAAGTCGCGGTGTCACACCTTCAAAGCTGTTATTTGTTTGGTACAAATAAAACATTGTTTTGTTAAACGATTATTTTCTTGGATTTATTCAAAATTTGTCGATTGAAACAAACATTTTTGTTGACCAAGTACACCTTTGAACGTATGTCACCACGCATTTGCGTCATCCAACCATTTCTTTTTATCAGTGTACGGTGTCTTAATTCTGTAGACTTAATTCTGAATTAAGTCCACAAAGTATTATCCGCCGAAATTCTAATTTCTAATTCTTTTCTCGCGCACAATTTTTCAATTGACTCTTGATCAGACTGTACAACTTAGATTCATAATTTTATTCGCTAGTGATAAAGAAAACGAATCGGTTTTAGAAACATAAAAGCTTAACGAAACTGACAAGAAAAATTGCGGGTTCACAGATAAAACTCCGAAAGTCAACGATTCTGTAACATTTTGTCCCAATGCTTATCCAGTCACGTGATGCGCAATATAAAGGATGTGCAAAAAAAAATTTCAGTGTGCCGTACATACGTGCATGGAATTTCGTATCTTAAATAATATGACTAAAACACAATCATTGGGTCAGTAATTGGGCCGTTGACCTTACTTGCAGCTACGTCTACACCCAGAAAAAATTTATTTGACGGCCACCGTTTTTTTGGTTTGAGTAGAATATTTATTTGATTTAAATAAATATTTATTTAAACCAAACAAATATTTTACTTAAACTAAATAAACGGTGGCCGTCAAATAATTTTTTTTCTGGGTGTAAAGGATGTGCAAAAAAAATTTCAGTATGCCGTACATACATGCATGGAATTTCGTATCTTAGATAATGTGACTAAAGCACAATCATGGGGTCAGTAATTGGGCCGTTGACCTTACTTGTAGCTACGTCTACACCCAGAAAAAATTTATTTGACGGCCACCGTTTTTTTGATTTCAGTAGAATATTTATTGGATTTAAATACATATTTATTTTAATCAACTAAATATTTTACTTAAACTAAATAAACGGTGGCCGTCAAATAAATTTTTGTTCTGGGTGTATATGAAAATTCACTCACATCACATGTCTCCGGGAGCTGCTTGATGATGGTCAACCGTGAAGTAATCGAGTATCCGACTTCCCCGTCGAGACGCGTATAAGTGTCCTTAGGATCGAAGTACTCTGGATCTATCACGTCCATGGTAGCTTCCTCGAACGTTAGCAAAATAGACGTCTAAAAAAATAAATAAAAGAGAAATTGCCGAATTGTCTTACGAGACTCAAACCGAGTACCGAGGTTACCTGAACTCCGAAATGTCGTAGGGCAAAAATGCCGACGACGAGGTATCCGATGAACATTGTCGGGAAGGTGTTGCACCGCTGTTGGATCGGGGTGTAATGATTTTTTTTTAATCCCATCTCTTACTATATATGTCGCTATATATAGAAATGAGACGACGTATCGCCAGATTGTATCGGAAGATGGAGTGAGCTGCGTGCAAAACAATTTTTCGTGATTTTTAAGCTTGATGTCCGAGGAATGTGTTGACGACACGAAGTGCAACACGCATATTGTTCGAGCATCGGACACCGATCGTTCGGATCACTTCCGGAACGATGACCAATTAAATTCCCGTACGTTTCCAGCCGGAAGTCGACACCGGTGCGAGATTAAGCACGTTCGACGAGATTGATGATTGTTTTTGTGCACTTTTTTTCTTCTCCACAAGGTAGATCGACACGATGCGCGGATAATTGAAGACTCCCGTTAGGTTTATCGGCCAGTATATTATTCCTGCCCGAACGACGTTTGACGAGGAGCCGCGCAACAATTGATTGGTCGCTATGTTATTTGTTGGGTCTGGCAAGGTGTTTCGATACCAATTGTGGGAGAATTTGAGAGAATTTGAATTTGTGGGAGAAACTGAGAGCTTCCGGTATCGCCAGGATTATTATGTTGGTGTTATGTCGTTGCTTCGAGAGAGTCGCACGGTATTCCGGAAGTGCTACGTCTACGCGTTACGTGTTCACTACGATTTTCCCACGGTACGGCTTTGATCCCACTTCGAAACGACGATTGTCACGTGTAGAGGAATAACGATTCAGAAAAGTCATGGATTTTTTTTACGCAGTCAAAATTTCGTTGAGTACGTCGGAGCCTTCAAAGTCACTCCACTTGCTGATTCCGCTTGGTGAGCTTGCTTCGTGGCGAGGTAAAGTACAGTTTCCATTATTCTTATTCTTCAATGGCACTTGTAAAGCTTTTCATGTTTATTGAGATGGAGCGAAAAAAACGCTTTTCTGATAACAAAATCATTTTTAAAAATTGTTTATTAATTTCCATCTCTTGGGATTGAATATTGACGCACAGTTCCATGAACTTGGTTTGTGGCGAGGTAAAGTAAAGCTTTTCATGATTATTAAGAAGCTGAAAAAAAACTTATCTCTCTCGCATGATGGATAAAGACATCTTTTGGTGCTGACGCAGTGTCTCTGAAGTTCTGGAGTCTCGATGGCATCTGTATGTGGAGCTGGCGATGCCTTTCACCACTATATGTAAAAATGATATATATAATAAATTATAAATTTTTACTGCGAGCCTTTAATT